>ONZH01021963.1:0-54647 GCA_900303285.1 Rhinella marina | reverse complement strand
AACATTCAGCACTATCTACAGGAGGCACAGAACATTCAGCACTATCTACAGGGGAACATTCAGCACACACAGAACATTCAGCACTATCTCAGCACTATCTACAGGAGGCACAGAACATTCAGCACTATCTACAGGGGGCCACAGAACATTCAGCACTATCTACAGGAGGCACAGAACATTCAGCACTATCTACAGGAGGCACAGAACATTCAGCACTATCTACATCTACAGGCACAGAACATTCAGCACTATCTACAGGGGCACAGAACATTCAGCACTATCTACAGGAGGCACAGCACTCAGCACTATCTACAGGAGGCACAGAACATTCAGCACTATCTACAGGGGGCACAGAACATTCAGCACTACTACAGGGGGCACAGAACATTCAGCACTATCTACAGGGGGCACAGAACATTCAGCACTATCTACAGGAGGAACACCAGCACATCTCACAGAACATTCAGCACTATCTACAGGGGGCACAGAACATTCAGCACTATCTACAGGGGCACAGCACAGATTCAACATTCAGCACTATCTACAGGGGCACAGAACATTCAGCACTATCTACAGGGGGCACAGAACATTCAGCACTATTCAGCACTATCTACAGGAGGCACAGAACATTCATCTACAGGGGGCACAGAACATTCAGCACTATCTACAGGAGGCACAGAACATTCAGGCAGCACTATCTACAGGAGGCACAGAACATTTCAGCACTATCTACAGGAGGCACAGAACATTCAGCACATCTCACAGTATCTACAGGAGGCACAGAACATTCACTATCTACAGGCACATTACAGCACATTCAGCACTATCTACAGAGGAGGCACAGAACATTCAGCACTATCTCACAGCAGAACATTCTATCTACAGGAGGCACAGAAACATTCAGCACTATCTCACAGAACATTCAGCACTATCTACAGTCACAGAACATTCAGCACTATCTACAGGGGCACAGACACTATCTACAGGAGGCACAGAACATTCAGCACTATCTACAGGAGGCACAGCAACTATCTACAGCACAGAAACATTCAGCACTATCTACAGGAGAGCACAGAACACAGCACATCTACAGGCACAGAACATTCAGCACTATCTACAGGAGGCACAGAACATCAGCACTATCTACAGGGCACAGACATTCAGCACACAGAACATTCAGCACTATCTACAGGGGCACAGAACATTCAGCACTATCTTACAGGAGGCACAGAACATTCAGCACTATCTACAGGAGGCACAGAACATTCAGCACTATCTACAGGAGGCACAGAACATTCAGCACTATGTACAGGGGGCACAGAACATTCAGCACTATCTACAGGGGAACATCAGCACTACACAGAACTATTACAGGAGGCACAGCAACTATCTACAGGGGGCACAGAAGCATTCAGCACTATCTACAGGGGCACAGAACATTCAGCACTATCTACAGGGCACAGAACATTCAGCACACAGCACTATCTACAGAGGGGCACAGAACATTCAGCACTATCTAGGCACAGAAACATTCAGGGCACAGAACATTCAGCACTATCTACAGGAGGGGCACAGAACATTCAGCACTATCTACAGCAGGGGGCACAGAACATTCAGCACTATCTACAGGCACTATCTACAGGCACAGAACATTCAGCACTATCTACAGGGGCACAGAACATTCAGCACTATCTAACACTATCTACAGGAGGCACAGAACATTCAGCACTATCTACAAGGAGGCACAGAACATTCAGCACTATCTACAGGGAGGCACAGAACATTCAGCACTATACTACAGGAGGCACAGAACATTCAGCACTATCTACAGAGGCACAGAACATTCAGCACTATCTACACAGGGGCACAGAGCACTATCTACAGCACAGAACATTCAGCACTATACAGGGAGGCACAGAACATTCAGCTACTATCAGCACTATCAGGGGGCACAGAACATTCAGCACTATCTATCTACAGGAGGCACAGAACATTCAGCACTATCTACAGGGCACAGGCACAGAACATTCAGCACTATCTACAGGAGGCACAGAACATTCAGCACTATCTACAGGGGGCAGGAACATTCAGCACTATCTTACTACAGGGGGCACAGCACATCTATCTATTCTATCTACAGGAGGCACAGAACATTCAGCACTATCAGGAGGCACAGAACATTCAGCACTATCTACAGGGGCACAGAACATTCAGCACTATCTACAGGGGGCACAGAACATTCAGCACTATCTACAGAGGCACAGAACATTCAGAGGCACAGAACATTCAGCACTATCTACAGGAGGCACAGAACATTCAGCACTATCTACAGGAGGCACAGAACATTCAGCACTATCTACAGGGGCACAGGCACAGAACATTCAGCACTATCTACAGGGGGCACAGAACATTCAGCACTATCTACAGGAGGAGATTCAGCACTATCACAGGCACAGAACATTCAGCACTATCTACAGGAGGCACAGAACATTCAGCACTATCTACAGGAGGCACAGAACATTCAGCACTATCTACAGGGAGGCACAGACATCAGCACTATCTCAGAACACATTCAGCACTATCTACAGGCACAGACATTCAGCACAGAACATTCAGCACTATCTACAGGCACTATCTACAGGGGCACAGAACATTCAGCACTATCTACAGGGGGCACAGAACATTCAGCACTATCTACAGAGGGGCACAGAACATTCAGCACTATCTACAGGGGGAACATTCAGCATATCTACAGGGGCACAGAACATTCAGCACTATCTATTCAGCACTATCTACAGGAGGCACAGAACATTCAGCACTATCTACAGGCGGGCACAGAACATTCAGCACTATCTACAGGAGGCACAGAACATTCAGCACTATCTACAGGAGGCACAGAACATTCAGCACTATCTACAGGAGGCACAGAACATTCAGCACTATCTACAGGGGGCACAGAACATTCAGCACTATCTACAGGGGGCACAGCACAGAACATTCCAGCACTATCTACAGGGGGCACAGAACATTCAGCACTATCTACAGGAGGCACAGAACATTCAGCACTATCTACAGGCACAGGGAGGCACAGAACATTCAGCACTATCTACAGGGGGCCTATCACAGCACAGAACATTCAGCACTCAGCATATCTACAGGGGCACAGAACATTTCAGCACTATCTACAGAACATTCAGGGAGGCACAGAACATTCAGCACTATCTACAGGCACAGCAGCACAGAACATCAGCACTATCATTCAGCACTATCTACAGGGCACAGAACATTCAGCACTATCTACAGGAGGCACAGAACATTCAGCACTATCTACAGCACAGGCACAGGACAGGGGCACAGAACATTCAGCACACATTCAGCACTATCTACAGGAGGCACAGAACACAGGGGGCACAGAACTATTCAGCACTATCTACAGGAGGCACAGAACATTCAGCACTATCTACAGGGGGCACAGAACATTCAGCACTATCTACAGGGGGCACAGAACATTCAGCACTATCTACAGGGGGCACAGAACATTCAGCACTATCTACAGGGGGCACAGAACATTCAACATTCAGCAGCACTATCTACAGGCACAGAACATTCAGCACTATCTACAGGCACAGGCACAGAACATTCAGCACTATCTACAGGAGGCAGCACAGAACATTCAGCACCATCTACAGGGGGCACAGAACATTCAGCTACTACACTACTACAGGGGAGGCACTATCTACAGGGGGGCACAGAGCATCAGAACATCAGCACTATCTACAGCACAGAACATTCAGCACTATCTACAGGAGGCACAGAACATTCAGCACTATCTACAGAACATTCAGCACTATCTACAGCACACATTCAGCACTATCATACAGAGGCACAGAACATTCAGCACTATCTACAGGAGAACATTCAGCACTATCTACAGCACAGAACATTCAGCACTATGTACAGGGGGCACAGAACATTCAGCACTGTCTACAGGGGGCACAGAACATTCAGCACTACTACAGGAGGCACAGAACATTCAGCACTATGTACAGGGGGCACAGAACATTCAGCACTGTCTACAGGGGCACAGAACATTCAGCACTATCTACAGGAGGCACAGAACATTCAGCACTATCTACAGTGGTCACAGAACATTCAGCACTATCTACAGGAGGCACAGAACATTCAGCACTATCTTACAGGAGGCACAGAACAATTCAGCACTATCTACAGGAGGCACAGAACATCCAGCACTATCTACAGGAGGCACAGAACATTCAGCACTATTCTACAGGGGCACAGAACATTCAGCACTATCTACAGGGGGCACAGAACATTCCGCACTATATACAGGGGGCATAGAACATTCAGCACTATCTACAGGAGCACAGAACATTCAGCACTATCTACAGGGGGCACAGAACATTTTCAGCACTATATACAGGGGGCACAGAACATTCAGCACTATCTACAGGGGGCACAGAACATTCAGCACTATCTACAGGGGGCACAGAACATTCAGCACTATCTACAGGAGGCACAGAACATTCAGCACTATCTACAGGGGGCACAGAACATTCAGCACTATCTACAGGGGGCACAGAACATTCAGCACTATCTACAGGGGGCACAGTACATTCAGCACTATCTACAGGAGGCACAGAACATCCAGCACTATCTACAGGGGGCACAGAACATTCAGCACTATCTACAGGAGGCACAGAACATTCAGCACTATCTACAGGGGGCACAGAACATTCAGCACTATCTACAGGAGGCACAGAACATTCAGCACTATCTACAGGAGGCACAGAGCATTCAGCACCATCTACAGGGGGCACAGAACATTCAGCACTATCTACAGGGGGCACAGAACATTCAGCACTATCTACAGGAGGCACAGAACATTCAGCACTATGTACAGGGGGCACAGAACATTCAGCACTATCTACAGGGGGCACAGAACATTCAGCACTATCTACAGGAGGCACAGAACATTCAGCACTATCTACAGGAGGCACAGAACATTCAGCACTATCTACAGTGGTCACAGAACATTCAGCACTATCTACAGGAGGCACAGAACATTCAGCACTATCTACAGGAGGCACAGAACATTCAGCACTATCTACAGGAGGCACAGAACATTCAGCACTATCTACAGGAGGCACAGAACATTCAGCACTATCTACAGGGGGCACAGAACATTCAGCACTATCTACAGGGGGCACAGAACATTCCGCACTATATACAGGGGGCACAGAACATTCAGCACTATCTACAGGGGGCACAGAACATTCAGCACTATATACAGGGGGCACAGAACATTCAGCACTATCTACAGGGGGCACAGAACATTCAGCACTATCTACAGGGGGCACAGAACATTCAGCACTATATACAGGGGGCACAGAACATTCAGCACTATCTACAGGAGGCACAGGACATTCAGCACTATCTACAGGGGGCACAGAACATTCAGCACTATCTACAGGAGGCACAGAACATTCAGCACTATCTACAGGGGGCACAGAACATTCAGCACTATATACAGGGGGCACAGAACATTCAGCACTATCTACAGGGCGCACAGAACATTCAGCAGTATCTACAGGGGGCACAGAACATTCAGCACTATCTACAGGGGGCACAGAACATCCAGCACTATCTACAGGAGGCACAGAACATTCAGCACTATCTACAGGGGGCACAGAACATTCAGCACTATCTACAGGAGGCACAGAACATTCAGCACTATCTACAGGGGGCACTGTCTGTGCGGTGCCTTATTTTCAGGGAGCACAGCTTGGGACACTAGGGTTCTGAACGGCACTCTCATTGAGTCACTTTATTTGCATGGTGCATGTTCTATGGCAGTATTTTCGGTTGGTACAGTGTATGACACTCTTTTTATAGCAGCATAACTGTAGTTTCTGGCACTTTATTTTATTATGAGCAACAGTGTGTGCTTTTATTATATTCAGAGACCATGACACTATGGACAGGGGGCACCCAGCACATGGCATGTCTGCACAGTGCACAGAACATATGGCACTATATACAGGTGACATAGAGCATGTGGCACTATCTACTGGGAGCAATGTGGGGGAACTGTTTCTAAAAGGCGGTGTGTGTGTGTGGCACGTTGAATGGGGTTTATTCTATGTTACTATTTTGAGGTGGGACAGCATGTGGCTCTACCATGAGAGGCAGTGGCATAGCTAGAAATGACTGGATCTCACAACAAATTTTTGAATGGGCCTTTCTCCTCAGCAACTTCTTCACAACCCCCTCCTCCCGTGCAGCCCCCACTTTTGTGGCTCGTCAAGATCACTCTCTCAGACAAGGCCTGGCAACCGCTCCCTTTCCTACAGTGTCTCCATGTATAATGTTATTTTATAATACTGTTGAGGTGGTCCTGACATAAAATCCTTTAGTCCTCCTCCTGGGTGGGCCCCTTTTGAGTTCGGGCCCCAAAGCAGACGCTTCCCCTATAGCTACGCCCAGGGCATTATGAGTGGGGAGCTTAATTTTCAGGGACCATCATATGTGATGTGATTGTATTCAGGGGCACAGTGTGTTGTGCTACTGTATTCTACTCAGCAGAAATGAGTCATGGTTGGGAGAAGTCATCATGGTGGTCTGAACAAGATACTGTAGAAAGAAAAGAAAAAGAGAATATCTCCGCAAGAGACATCACCTGGTTACGTCTGATCAGTACTGTAGTCAGGTGTATGGTCTAGATTAGCCACCCTATTATGTAAGTGACACCCTAAAACACCACTACTATCTGCTGTGTGGTGTGAATGAAAGGTTCTTCCAGCTTGACATCTCTACAGAGATCAGCACAGATTACACTTTTACAGATTAGGCTACTTTCACACTAGCGTTTTTAAATTCCGGTATTGAGTTCCGTCATAGGGGCTCAATACCGGAAAAAATGCTTCAGTTTTGTCCCCATTCATTGTCAATGGGGACAAAACTGAACTGAAGACAACGGAGGCTCCTGAAAGCATTCTGTTCCGTCTTCAGACCGGAGAACAAACCGCAGCATGATGCGGTTTTCTCTCCGGTTCAGGCATCCGCACCAAGCTGGATCCGGAATGACCCCCAATGCAAGTCAATGGGGACGGATCCGTTTGGTGTGACACACCAGTAATCCGGATCTGTCCTCCATTGACTTGCAATGGGGGGTCATTCCGGATCCGGCTACACAGAAATACAGAAATACATACAGACATACATACATACACATACATACTCACATACCCCAGGCAGGGACGCCGGCAGCATGTCTTCACGCGCCTCCTGCGCGCAGCTATGATGTTTCCCCACTGCGCCCAGCAGAGGGCGCTGTGGGGAATCGTCATCACTGCGCGCAGGAGGCGCGTGAAGACATGCTGCCGGCGCCCCGGGCTGGAGTATGTAAGTATGTATGTGTTTGTGTGTGTATGTCTGTATTTCTGTCCCACTGTCTGTCAACGTGTGTGGGGCCGGAGCGCTGCTCCGGCTCCACACATGTATCAGCGTTAGCACGGATCCGTTGGCACCCTTTAGGTGCCGGATCCGTGCTAACGCTAGTGTGAAAGAGGCCTAAACTAGATAGAGCTAGCAGATCCGGCTCACTCTGCTGCAGGCTATGTAAATCTTCACATCCCATTCTGCCAACCTGTTTAGACTAAGGCTACTTTCACACTGGCGGCAGGCCTGATCCGGCAGGTGAAGGGTGCTGCCAGATCAGGCCTGCCGCAGTGACATGTGTGGAGCCGGAACCGCGCTCCGGCCCCACACATGTCACACAGTACATACATACACATAAACATACACACATATATAGACAAACAAACACACATACATACTTACATGCTCCCCGGCAGGTCTTCGGAGTGTCAGAGGGACAGGACGGCTCACACAGGTCACGATTCCCCACAGCGCCCTCTGCTGGGCGCCTGGTGGAATCGTCATCTGTGCGAGCCGTCCTGTCCCTCTGACGCTCCGAAGACCTGCCGGGAGCATGTAAGTATGTATGTGTGTTTGTATGTCTATATGTGTGTGTATGTTTATGTTTATGTGTATGTCTGTGTCTGTATGTGTGTATTGTGTGTATGTGGTGCCGGATCCATAATGGACTCCATTGAAAGTCAATGGAGGGCGGATCCGGTTACCATTATGGTCACACCAGACGGATCCACCCCCATTGACTTGCATTGGGGGTCACTCCGGATCCGTCTTAGTGCGGATGCCTGGACCGGAGAGCAAACCGCAGCATGCTGCGGTTTGTTCTCCGGTCTGAAGACGGAACGGAATGCTTTCAGGAGCATTCCGTTGTCTTCAGTTCAGTTTTGTCCCCATTGGCAATGAATGGGGACAAAACTGAAGCGTTTTATTCCGGTATTGAGCCCCTATGACAGAACTCAATACCGGAATTTTAAAACGCTAGTGTGAAAGTAGCCTAAGACTAAAGATAGAGGTAAAAATCTAAGTCTCAGTCAGGAGATCAGTCATGTCCTCTACCACTTTCCTGTGTTTCATTGTAAGACAAATGTCTGCAGCAGGAGCCTCCCCCCTCGGCCCTGTCTATATTAGGATCAAATATTTTAAGCTCCATTCCTTGGCTGAGTCCCATGGAGTTTAACTTTGTTCTACAAGTGTGTTTGTTTCAGAAACATGCAGAACATACCGCAACATCCTACTACTATCATTTCTAGTTTGAAGTACGAGCTCTGGAGGACCTAGGTCATCGATGTTTTATAAAGCCAATGTACAGCATATATATCCACAATAGAGGTGAACTGATATAACAATATAGTAATATAAATATATAGTAATATTTAATATACTCTTTATATCCTCTCTGTCAATGTTTGAATCTCAGTTTATGTTCATTTCTGTGATGAGAAATATTTTACTACTGCGAGTGCAACAGTCAAAGGAGTGACCAGTCCGTTTTGCAGATGTGTAGTTCCGGCGAATACACACGAATACTGGAACTTCATTTTCAGGGTGCCAAATTCTATCCTCTGGGTGCCGAGAGAGCAGATACTTTTAGTGGCACATCCACGAATTGCTGCTGATCTCCTTATGGGAGCTGCAAAAAGAACCTCCAAAATATCAGCACATAATACTTTACAACAGTTCTCTGCTTTAGAAAATGCATAACGAAGTACGTCGATCCCTCAAGATACTACGGCCTCAGGATACAACATTTTCAACATACAGTGGTCTTTTCTGACCAATCATAAGTTGAAACTACAACAGACTCAACATACAACCAGTCAAAGCCACCTTTCTGGAAAAATAGTTGTACGTTATAAGGTGCCAATGTAAGGATCTGTCTTAGTTATCTGCTTATTTTTCTTAAATCTTCATTTTCTCTTATCTTGGATGACATTTTGGGGCTTTGGAACCGATTACTCAACTTACAATGGTTTCAACATACAATGTTCGTCCTGGAACCAATTAATATTGTAACTTGAGGGACCACAGTACTCGATTAGGGAGTAGGTGGTTCTTTTTCAAGACCATCCCCACTTAGATAGAGTGGCTATAGACAGCATCTCTCATTCTGGAGGTCCTGAGATCTGTGACTTTTATGGGCACTGTGAAATGCTTCTGGGGGTGAAGGAAATTGAAGACTTGCTGATAGGTCTCCCCACAAATTACAGCTGATTGTCAGGGGTTCTTGAGATTTGGTGGTTGTTTTAAGAGGCCACATCATGCCCTTTTCATGGTCTCTTATAGCCTATCCAGGTTACAGGGCTCCATGACCTTTCTTATTTCTGATGAAAAAGGAAATCATGATTTTGGGGGCTTGTTACTTCTTTAGCCCAAATTTAGATGAAGACTTCAAAAGGACTGGTCTACCTCAATTACACTATGGTTTCTAATCTGCTCTTCAGTGTTGGGCACCTCTTATTTAGGCTCAATAGAAAAGACCTAAGGCAGTGATGTCCAACCTGTAGTCTTCGAACTGTTGGAAAACTATGCCTTTCAATATGCTCGGAGTTTTTAGTTTTGTAACACCTGAAAAGATAGAAGAGAGGCACGTTGAGGTCAAGTTTCCTCTTGACCAAGGATTAATGTACCATGGAAGTAGACCATAAGATTGCTGATAAAAACTGGGAGAAAGGTTGGCTTGTGAGGGCTACATAGAGGTTATAGCCAGCATGGTAGCTATGAGGGCTAGGAGTGAATGGGCCTAATGATGGTGGTCCAGATTGCAAGAATTAGCACAAGAGGTGGAGCACCATTTTAGCTTTGTGAAGGTCCATCCTCTTTTATCTGTAGACCACTTTTGGTGGGAATATTCGGATCCTTTTGCTCTATTTATCTATATATTCAATTTACCGTAATATTGGCTGGTTTGGAGCAAGCAGGCATCTTCCTCTCCAGTACAGTCGATGGTATGCATAGAGGAACACCACTTTGAGGAGACAGATAAGCAGGTTTGGCAAGTTAAGCCATTTGGCTGAAAATTATCATCGGGTACTAAATAAATAAATATAAAAAAAATGATAATTGAATAAATAATGAGCGGTAAACAAAAAAATTAAGCTAAATAAATACAGAAATAAATACACAAATAAAAATTAAAAAGACAAATAAATATTCAATAAATACTAAATAAAAATGTTAAATAAGCAGTTAATTATGCTGTAAACAGAAAATAAATAGACTAAATAATCATCAATAAATAAATACTAAACAAAAATTGTAAATAATTAACACTTAATTATAAATATCAAATAAATAAAAATATATATATTAATAAATATTACAAATAGTCAATAAATAAATACGCAGTAAGTAATAAATACTAAACTGAATAAATAAATCCATAAAAAAAAAAAATTAAAAATATAAATCAATACTCTTCTAAAAATATTGTCTAAATGAATAAAAATTAAAACAGATAATCAGCAATTCATTATAAACATCAAATAAGCAAATAAACAAATACATAGATAAAACAAAAGACACATATTAAGAAGTGATTAACAAATAAATAGACAGAGGAAAATAATAAATAATAAACTAAATAAATACGTTCATAAAATAAATCAATACAAATGAAAATGACAAATACATAATCAACAATTACAAACAAAGAAATCAAAATAAAAAAGATAATTAATATTCAATTAATTATAAATAATAAAAATATATATTAAAATAATCTGGTCCACAAATTCAGATAATATTCCACATATTTTCTATTTGCACATTTGTGGGATTTATACATAATACACATAGAATACTGCATATGCCAACTTTCAACAGAAATAACGTACCCACTGTAATGGACTAGGGCCCTCCCCTCAGTATTGCACAGGTCACTGAAGGGGGCCCTTAGAGGCCTCCAGTTTGGACACATGGGATTTTGCAATGTGTTTGTTTTTTGTATAGTTGAAGGTCAGGGGCTGTAGGGACGGTTCATGGTGGTCGGTGATACTTACATGTGGGGGACGGTGGAGTACAGTTATCTGTGTCACAGCAGGTTGTGCTTCTCCGGAGTCGACCACTGGATGCACTGATACTGCCGGGGGCGTCACAGTGATGTCTGGGAGCACACGACATGGAGAATATCGCCCCATCTATAACAACAGACAATGTAAGGTATTCTATAACCCTCATACTTTTGACTTTGCTTCTGGCCATTCTACTTCATACAGAACCACTAAATGACAATAATCCATGCTCTACAGTGCTCCTGTAACCATAAGGACCTGCTTTGTGATCAGAATTCCAGAACTACAGTGAAGACTGGAACAAAAACAAAGAAGTAGAAGAGGAGAAAGTAACCCATCATAATATTGCAGGTCCTAGCACGATGACAACCTCCCTGCACAGTGTACAGGATGTCATAGGTGGTTGTCACCCACACAGCATGGGGGGATGTTATAGATATCTGCCACCAATAAATGTATAATAAAGTATCATACGTGTGTTCGTCAGGGTGTAGGAGGAGGCGCAGACATGATCCTCAGGACAGACCATGCTGGAGGCATTGCAGAAGTTAGCATTTGAGGTCATACACACTTTGCAAGTCAGAGCGCCACCTGTGGAGACAGAGAGCGACTTAATGAGCATCTTATAGCTTCACACAATCTGAGAACACTATGGCCCTGTGCCGGTCCCACAGACCCGCACCTATCAGACAATGGGGCCATACCCTAGCGATATGCCTCCATTGTCTCAGATGGGAATACCCCTTTAGGCCTCATTCACACATCAGTGTTCCACATGTGCTGTACATGTTCTCCATGGACAACACATGTACAGCAAAGGCAGCAATGACAACCACAACTCATTTTGCACAAAAACGTAAGAAAAAACCTTACAGCTCCTTGAATGTGAAGGACTCAGAGAACAAAAAAAAAAGAAAAAGTGCAAAAATAGAAACACATTAAAGAGACTGTACAAGGCCAGTCCTGTTATAATCGTAACAACCTGCACAGTAAAGTTAATGAGTCACTTATACCGCGTGGTAAATGCTGTAAAAGCTGAGCACTTTTTCCACCCTGTTCCCCCACAAAAATATACAACGTTATACTTGCAAGATAACAGGCCTTATTAACTATGTTACTATGTATACAATACAGTAGATGTATCCAAAAAATGGCGCCACTTAAAGACACGGCTTGTCTTGGAAAAAAAACAACCTTCTTATGCCAAATCTCATATATAAAGCTGAGTGTATGTGTGTGTGTGTGTTTGTCCGCTAGAGGATTATATTTCCACATGATCTGCTGCCCTCTGGTTTTTATGTGTGTTTGTCAGATGTTTTTATCACATACAGAAATATAATTGCAATCATATTATGAGTAACAAAAGCTTATATTGACAGTTAGAATGAGTTAATGCAGCAAGTCAATATTTGCAGTGTTGACCCTTCTTCTTCAGGACCTCTGCAATTCTCCCTGGCATGCTCTCAATCAACTTCTGGACCAAATCCTGACTGATAGCAGTCCATTCTTGCACAATCAATGCTTGCATTTTGTCAGAATTTGTAGGTTTTTGTTTGTCCACCCGTCTCTTGATGATTGACCACAAGTTCTCAATGGGATTAAGATCTGGGGAGTTTCCAGGCCATGGACCCAAAATCTCTATGTTTTGTTCCCTGAGCCATTTAGTTATCACCTATCAAGGTGCTCCATCATGCTGGAAAAGGCATTGTTGATCGCCAAACTGCTCTTGGATGGTTGGGAGAACATTCTGGTACCATTCTTTATTCATGGCAGTGTTTTTAGGCAAGACTGTGAGAGAGCCGATTCCCTTGGCTGAGAAGCAACCCCACACATGAATGGTTTCAGGATGCTTTACAGTTGGCATGAGACAAGACTGGTGGTAGCACTCACCTCGTCTTCTCCGAATAAGCTGTTTTCCAGATGTCCCAAACAATCGAAAAGGGGATTCATCAGAGAAAATGACTTTACCCCAGTCCTCAGCAGTCCACTCCCTGTACCTTTTGCAGAATATCAGTCTGTCCCTGATGTTTTTTCTGGAGAGAAGTGGCTTCTTTGCTGCCCTCCTTGAGACCAGGCCTTGCTCCAAGAGTCTCCGCCTCACAGTGCGTGCAGATGCACTCACACCTGCCTGCTGCCATTCCTGAGCAAGCTCTGCACTGCTGGTAGCCCGATCCCACAGCTGAAACACTTTTAAGAGATGGTCCTGGCGCTTGCTGGTCTTTCTTGGGCGCCCTGGGAGCCTTTTTGGCAACAATGGAACCTCTCTCCTTGAAGTTCTTGATGATGCGATAGATTGTTGACTGAGGTGCAATCTTTCTAGCTGCGATACTCTTCCCTGTTAGGCCATTTTTGTGCAGTGCAATGATGACTGCACGTGTTTCTTTAGAGATAACCATGGTTAACAGAAGAGAAACAATGATGCCAAGCACCAGCCTCCTTTTAAAGTGTCCAGTGGTGTCATTCTTACTTAATCATGACAGATTGATCTCCAGCCCTGTTCTCATCAACACCCACACCTGTGTTAATGGAGCAATCACTGAAACAATGTTAGCTGGTCCTTTTAAGGCAGGGTTGCAATGATGTTGAAATGTGTTTTGGGGGATAAAGTTAATTTTCTAGGCAAATATTGACTTTGCAAGTAATTGCTGTTAAGCTGATCACTCTTTATAACAAATTGCCATTATAAAAACTGAAGCAGTAGACTTTGTAAAAATTAATATTTGTATCATTCTCAAAACTTTTGGCCATGACTGTAGTCCAAGACCTAGGATTTTTCTGTTGATCTGCAGGGGTCCGATGTCCTGCATCCAGCGATCAACTCTCCTGTAGTAGTTTTGTGCTGGAAGTCAGGACAAAACTCGACAACTCCACTGATTCTGTAGTGGACAGAGCTGGTAACTGCAACATTCTACTCAACAGGAGCATCACTAGAGTTATCAGCTCCATCCGTCAGGTGTCTGGGTTGTCAGACCTCCATTGATCAGATATAGACTGCGTGTCAAGAAGATAGGTCATCAATATTGAAATCTTAGACAACCACTTTAAAGGGTTAGTGCGTGTATAAATCATTTCTCAAAAAAGTTGCTTTGTTTGCAGTATTTTTTATTTTTTTGTGGTTACTAAATGTACAAAAGCAGCAAAGGAAGCACAAACAACACAGGCAACATAAGCAACACAAACAGCACAAGTAATACAAGCAGCACAAGCAGCACAAGCAGCAAAGGCAACACAAGCAGCACAAGTAATACAAGCAGCACAGGTAACACAAGCAGCACAAGTAATACAAGCAACACAAGTAACACAAGCAGCACAGGTAACACAAGCAGCACAGGTAACACAAGCAGCACGGGTAACACAAGCAGCACAGGTAACACAAGCAGCACAGGTAACACAAGCAGCACAGGTAACACAAGAAGCACAGGTAACACAAGCAGCACGGGTAAATCAAGCAGCAAAAGTAGCAAAAGAAGCACAAGCAGCACAGGCAAAACATATAGCAAAAACAGCAAAGGAAGCACAAACAGCAAAGGCAACAGACACGACATAGGTAACAAAAACAGCATAAGCAGTAAAGGCACCACACACAGCACAAGCAGCAGTAGCACACTATACACTAACCTGCATGAAAGGGGAAAAACTATCAACAGATTTGCTTCAGGTTTACAAAACACAGTTTCTTATCTTTTGATACATTTTCAAACAAAAAAATCCATTATTATTTACACGTCTGATGAATGACACGTGTGCTGAAATACTCGTGTCTTGTTCAAATGGTTGATCACAAAATACACTTTGTAAAGTTTTTTTTCTCCTCATATCTCTCGTCTCTGAGTCTCTTTTGTTGCTGCCCAGACACAGATGAAAGCAGCTACAGGAAAGTCCTATTCCCTTCTAGTATCAGCAGGTACTATGTGCGGCCCACCATCAGGTACTATGTGCGGCCCACCATCACAGCAGCCCCCCACTCTCTACAGCCAGGAGACAGGGCCTCCCTCTGATAAGAAGCTGATTTTACCAGAAAAGACAAACATTCTGCAGTCATGAAATCACATCACTATAGCTTTTCGTTCTTCTGGTCCATCAGAAAAAGAGAAATTAAAAAAAATACATTTTTTGAGCCTCAGTTATGATCAGTTTGCAGGGGGTTGGCCATAGACCCTACAGGGAAATATCCTGGTGGGCCGATGCCCAGGGGGGCGCTCGAGCCCTCTTGATGGCTGCAGACCAGGTACATAATGATCTGATGCTCAGCGGCGGCAGAACTCAACCTGTCTGAACTCAACTGTATTCCTGTCCTCATGATGGTGATACAGTTGAATACTGTGATTAGGACGCCAGTATTTCGGGCTGTCCTGTGATATTTGGTTCTGCTGGGGCGGTATTTTGTGCAGCACTACCATATTGCAGGCTACATCTACTTCGCTTGATCCTGGCCTGTCTTCTGTACAACATGGGGCCACTTTTAGGTTTTTTTCCAGGGCCACTTTTAGTTCCCAATCCGCCCCTGTCAGTTTGTGTCACTTCCGTCAGAGATCAGTACTACACGCAGGACTTTTTTTCCGCCTAAAAAAACGGATCTCAGGCGGAAATGGCTATATCGGATGCCAAATGTGCATAACTAATCACAGGATCCGTTTTTTTTCTGTTCTTCTGATGGATCAGAAGAACGGAAAATGTAATGGTGATGTAAACCCAACCTAAGGGCTCATGTACATGACGTTTAGTGGCTTTGAGGTCCACAAATTGCAGATCCGCATAGCACCGGCCATGTGCATTCCGTATTTTGCAGTCAAAATCCTTGTCTGTAATGAGGACAATAATAGGGCATGTTCTATTATCTTGCGGAATGGAAATACGGACACAGAATGTAAGTTCCGTTTTTTTATGGCCTCACTGAAGTAAATGGTTTTGCATACAGGCCGCAAAAAAAAAAAAAAAGGAACGGAGATTGGAAAAAAAATAAGTTTGTGCGCATGAGCCCTTACATGTATATTGCTTGTATATGCACAAGGTATTGATAGGAAGCAGCTAAACAGACGAAAAGGTGCGCACCGCGTGAGTGTTCTGCTCATTCCCAAGTTAACGTAAATTTCTTTCCTTGAACTAAAGGGTCGCTTTAATGGCAATGTGAATGTAAGGGCTCTTGCACACGCCTGTATTTCGCGGTCTGCAAAACACGGATCAGCAAAATAAAAAAACGGATGACATGAGTGTGACATCCGTGTTGGATCCATTTTTTTTTTCCGCGGATCCATTGTAACAATGCCTGTCCTTGTCCGCAAAACGGGCAAGAACAGGACATGTTCTATATTTTTGCAGAACGGACATGTGGACATACGGAAACCGAATGCACACGGAGTCATTTCAGTTTTATTTTGTGGACCCATTGAAATTAATGGTTCCACATACGAACCTGTAAAAAAAACGGAAAGGAACACTTTCTTTGCGGACCGTATACGGAACCGTTCATTTCCATGGGTCTGCAAAAAAAACCTGAAGTTACTCCATGTGCATTCTGTTTCCATATTTCCGTTCCGCAAAAATATACAACATGCCCTATTATTGTCCGCATTACGGACAAGGATAGGACTGTTCTATTAGAGGCCAGCTGTTCTGTTCCGCAAAATATGGAATGCACACGGTAACCATCCGTATTTTTTGCGGATCCGTTTTTTTGCGGACTGCAAAATACATACGGTTGTGTGCATGAGCCTTTAAGAACAGTAACTGTAAAAAAATACAATTAAAAAACAGCAAAAAGAAAAAAAAAATCTAAATCGCACCTTCAGCCATAAAAAATTTAAAAAAAATAGAAATCTGGTCATGAATAAACTACTGTAATGGACGAAAACCATAAAACCACAAAAAGGAAATCAAAATCCCTGTGGAATAGTCAGCACCGCCGGCCTGACGTCTGATATGTTGTATCCCGCAGTACATGATTCTGCCAGCAGGTGGCGCTCAGTGACCAGCTGGGAGATCCCTGAAGTTACAATGTTCCAAGCCTTCTCCTCCTCAGGTCACATGTCCCCTTATCATACGGGGAGGCTGTGGTATGATCCCTGTATGTCGTGTGCGCTGCCTCCAGCCTGACCGCGTCACGTGGCTCCTTCCATCATGAGACGGAAACATCTGTTACAAACATCTCTCCTCATTGGATTTGTTTTGGTCTCCAGGACACTGGGGCGCGGGAGTGTCCTCCACAGGGCGAGGTCAAGAGGAATGTTCTATCCCAGCAGGACTATTACTCCCAGCATTGTAATCTTTGTATTTACTATGACGATGCCGTACTACATCACCCATCCTGTTATAGAGGATGTTTACTATAATTTGTCTATTCGAATACCTCGGTTTAATGTATATTTCCATTAAAGAGGAACTCTGACAGATGTAGCAGAGCTGGGTTTCTCCTATTGCTCATAAGATGGCACTGGTCCAGTGTGCATTACATGGGACTGCACGTTAACGTCATGATCTGCCCTCATCAGGTTATCATCACCACGTGTGAAAGGAAATCTTGACAATGTCGGTTCTGCTACATCAGAAGTTAGAAATGTGACGTCGATGTAGCAGAGATGACTTTACCCGCATCACAACATCGTGGTCTGGTTTTCCATAGGACTGCAGGTACACACTAGAGAGACACAGCTCAATGAGCAGGTAAGTTAGCACATTGTACAAAGTCACCTCTGCTACATTTCAAAAACATCTGCTTTGTGCCATAGGACAGAAACCTGTTCTCCCATCTCCTCTGGTGTCCCTATGTCTTGCTGGTCCAGAACTGTCATGGGACCCCTAACCTTCCACCTCAAGGTTCACATAGTCACTGCCACCACAAGTCCTGCCATCGCTGGGTTGTGTCCTCCACAGGAGATCGCACTGCGGAGAAGGTGTCTGGAAATAATCCTAGGAGTTCTCCCTTAAAGGGTCACATATATTATAAACTGAATATGGAGGGGCTATAGGTGACCACTAAATAGTGGAGGTTGTTGTCCTTCTATATGAGTACATACCATAGTAATGCTATACACAAGACACTACATATTGTCTTAAAGGAACAGTACACCTACAATAGAGCAGCTGACAGGGTATACAGCACATTATATACAGATGCTGAGGTCATGTGGATGTGAAGAAGACTTACCGGGAGTCACTAGGACAGAGAGAAACCATATTATTCCAAGAAGATGTCCCGTCCCCATCCTGAGAATCCACACTGACAACAATCCGGAGGGTGAATCCTCAGATACAGCCTGGGAATGTGAGAGCAGCGAGGCTGGGAGGAGGAGAGGACTGGATGTCACATTTGGCAGAGAATTCAGTAATATGTAGTAAAGTCAGTGCAGTTAGAAGTTCGTTATCTTTGGACAATCCCTTTTTCTTAGAAGGGCCCAGAGATGAGCAAAACTTTTGAGATTTGGTTTATTTTAGGTTCATTGAATTTATGAAAAAGTTCAGTTCGGACCTAAATTTTTTCTACCTGAACCAAAGTTTCTCCAGTTGACTTGAAAATTGGTGCAGTATATAACCATCTAGTCCCCTAGGACTCATGTTATGTCTTTTTATGAGTTATTGCAGGGTGTTTCTTTACTGGAGGAGTTCAGGTACAAAACAATACAGGCGAGGCATAGGGCCAGCTTCTCCAGTCTCCTCCCTGGCAGAAGAAGGGTTTGATGCAAAGGAAAGGCCTGATCTAGATGTCCCTCTCTCTCTCCCAGAAGGCTGGTAACCTGGTCAAAGGCTGGAGGCCCACAGTCTGTAGCTCAGTAGTTTGGATGGCCCTTTGGTCACAGGGCTGGTGACCCATGATCTGTGGCTCAGCTTCCCCATCTCAGCGTCTTCTTCTGGTCACTCATGCAGACTGGCAAAGTCTTCCCCTCCAAGCACTGGTTCCTACACTAGGGGTTCTGACTGCTCTCCTTATATAGGGTTTCTAGCTGAACTAAAACCTTTTAGTGGGAGGGGTGGAGTGGAGAAACTCAGCAAAACAGTTACAAAGTTACAACTCCTGTCTGTCATAGACTTACAATACAATTTCAGTGATCCTCAAGGTCAATTACACAGTAGTTGTAGTGTTCCAGACACAATAAACAGAGCTAAACCAGACATTCAAAAGGTCAGTCTGTCTGGTTTTGGTGGTAAACAACGTCTGGCTTTTTCCCTCTAAAACATACTCTTCTTTAAAATCTCTGGTTGCTGTGGAAAATTACCAGCTTCTCATTATTTGCTAGAAAGTTCCCAAAAAGTCTCTCTTTCATTAACCCTTTCCACAGAGCCTCACAAATATAGTGCAAATGAACAGGATATATACAGTACAGACCAAATGTTTGGACACACCTTCTGATTCAAAGAGTTTTCTGTATTTTCATTA
The DNA here is from genome assembly GCA_900303285.1 of Rhinella marina. Taxonomy (NCBI): domain Eukaryota; kingdom Metazoa; phylum Chordata; class Amphibia; order Anura; family Bufonidae; genus Rhinella; species Rhinella marina. The sequence continues at coordinate 34,811 of ONZH01021963.1, read as the reverse complement.
CTATGAAAATTGTAGATTCACATTGAAGGCATCAAAACTATGAATTAACACATGTGGAATTATATACTTAACAAAAAAGTGTGAAACAACTGAAAATATGTCTTATATTCTAGGTTCTTCAAAGTAGCCACCTTTTGCTTTGATTACTGCTTTGCACACTCCTGGCATTCTCTTCATGAGCTTCAAGAGGTAGTCACCTGAAATGGTATTCCAACAGTCTTGAAGGAGTTCCCAGCGATGCTTAGCACTTGTTGGCCCTTTTGCCTTCACTCTGCGGTCCAGCTCACCCCAAACCATCTCTATTGGGTTCAGGTCTGGTGACTGTGGAGGCCAGGTCATCTGGCGTAGCACCCCATCACTCTCCTTCTTGGTCAAATAGCCCTTACACAGCCTGGAGGGGTGTTTGGGGTCATTGTCCTGTTGATAAATAAATGATGGTCCAACTAAACGCAAACCGGATGGAATAGCATGCCGCTGCAAGATTCTGTGGTAGCCATGCTGGTTCAGTATGCCTTCAATTTTGAATAAATCCCCAACAGTGTCAGCAGCAAAGCACCCCCACACCATCACACCTCCTCCTCCATGCTTCACGGTGGGAACCAGGCATGTAGAGTCCATCCGTTTACCTTTTCTGCGTCACACAAAGAGACGGGGGTTGGAACCAAAGATCTCAAATTTGGACTCATCAGACCAAAGCACAGATTTCCACTGGTCTAATGTCCATTCCTTGTGATCTTTAGCCCAAACAAGTCTCTTCTGCTTGTTGCCTGTCCTTAGCAGTGGTTTCCTAGCAGCTATTTTACCATGAAGGCCTGCTCCACACAGTCTCCTCTTAACAGTTGTTGTAGAGATGTGTCTGCTGCTAGAACTCTGTGTGGCATTGACCTGGTCTCTAATCTGAGCTGCTGTTAACCTGCGATTTCTGAGGCTGGTGACTCGGATGAACTTATCCTCTGCAGCAGAGGTGACTCTTGGTCTTCCTTTCCTGGGGCGGTCCTCATGTCAGCCAGTTTCTTTGTAGCGCTTGATGGTTTTTGCGACTGCACTTGGGGACACTTTCAAAGTTTACCCAATTTTTCAGACTGACTGACCTTCATTTCTTAAAGTAATGATGGCCGCTCGTTTTTCTTTTCTTAGCTGCCTTTTTCTTGCCATAATACAAATTCTAACAGTATATTCAGTAGGACTATCAGCTGTGTATCCACCTGACTTCTGCCCAACACAACTCATGGCCCCAACCTCATTTATAAGGCAAGAAATCCCACTTATTAAACCTGACAGGTCACACCTGTGAAGTGAAAACCATTTCAGGTGACTACCTCTTGAAGCTCATCAAGAGAATGCCAAGAGTGTACAAAGCAGTAATCAAAGCAAAAGGTGGCTACTTTGAAGAACCTAGAATATAAGACATATTTTCAGTTGTTTCACACTTTTTTGTTAAGTATATAATTCCACATGTGTTAATTCATAGTTTTGATGCCTTCAGTGTGAATCTACAATTTTCATAGTCATGAAAATACAGAAAACTCTTTGAATGAGAAGGTGTGTCCAAACCTTTGGCCTGTACTGTATCACGACATACCTATAAAATTCAGTTACACAGTATTGCACACTATAGTCACAGTATATATCAATGCAAGCTAAACCCTTTCAACTGAGATAAATTGAGGAGTTGACTTTGCAAAGAGGAAATAAGGTCAAATGTCCACAGATGTTCAGACTTTAACGTACCCCTGCTCCAGGGCGCTACAGTAGTAGTAGTGGTAGTGGCAGATGTTTATAATTAATAGAGGTGGTAGTAGGAAATTTGCAGCAATGAATAGCAGCTGCGGCACTGGTGGCAGCAACAGCCATATGGTACATGCTGGCAGGCAGACAGCAGTAGTGGCATGATGGCATTAGAAGCCATATGCTACAGAACATGATGGTAGGCAGGCAAAATGATGGTTGGCAGGCAGACAGCAGCAACGACAAGATATGGCACCATCAGCAAGGCCAGATATATTGTTGGATCATCCAAGGTCCTGGAACCCCCTTCTGGAGTGATGTGTGGGGACTATCAAGTGGTTCTCCTTGGAGAGGGGTTTCAGCTTCCTGCTGGATGACGAGACCAATGAAGAAATCTGTCGCTGGTCAGTGAAGAGGCCATACCTGCCATCTCCCCTCTACTGCCTGTAAGAGAGGAAGGGGCCTGGGGAGCAGTCTGTGAGAGAAGAGGGAGGGGAGACTGTATCAGAGATGGAGACATGGGGAGCAGTCTGTGAGAGAAGAGGGAGGGGAGACTGTATCAGAGATGGAGACATGGGGAGCAGTCTGTGAGAGAAGAGGGAGGGGAGACTGTATCAGAGATGGAGACATGGGGAGCAGTCTGTGAGAGAAGAGGGAGGGGAGACTGTATCAGAGATGGAGACATGGGGAGCAGTCTGTGAGAGAAGAGGGAGGGGAGACTGTATCAGAGATGGAGACATGGGGATCAGTGAACTCCTTCCACTTTATTTTTTTCATACCGGAGTGCTGCCTACTATTTTTCACTTTATTACTTGTGGATCCTAGTCTGGGATAAAAAAATAAATACCTAAATAACAATAAATATAGACATCATGGGTATCACCGTGACCGAAAACGCCCATATTTTTAAAATATATAAAAAAATTCCAACATGGCAAATTGTGTGGCGGAAAAGAGCGTCAAAAGGGCGATTCGCTTTTTTTGTCGCCTTTTTTTTTCTAAAAAAAAATTAAATAAAAAGTGATCAAAAAGTCATACACACCCCAGAATGGTATCAATAAAAACTTCAGATTGTGCCGCAAAAAAATGAGCCCCCCCATACAGCTCCGTACACCTAAATACAAAAAAGTTATAGGGGTCAAGATATGACAAAAAAAAAAAGTCCAACTTTATAATTATTTTATTACTATCAAAACGCAGGATAAACTATACATATTAGGTATCGCCGGATTCGTACTGACCAGTAGAATGAAAGTAACTGGTCAGTTTTAATGAACATCGAACGCTGTAAATAAAAAACCCGTAGAACTGTAGAAGAATAGCTTTTTTTTGCAATTTTACCCGATTTGGAATTTTTTTCCCGCTTCCCACTACACCATATGCAATATAAATGGCGGCGTTGGAAAGTACAACTTGTTCCACAAAAAACAAGCCCACATACAGCTATGTGAACAGAAAAATAAAACAGTTATGGCTGTTTGAAGGCAGGGAGCGCAAAACGAAAACGCAAAGCCGTTTTCCGAAAGGGTTAAGACCTGTGTCTAAAATGTCTATGCCCCTCAGTGTTTTCTATTCTCCTGGCCCCTCCTAGCCCAACCTACGCATGTAAAGGTACCTAATACTGCAGAAATGTGGCCAGGTATAGACATCACTAAATAACTTCATGAAGTTAAAGTGGAAGAACCAATTAAAACTCACTTTACAGGAGCAGACTGTAGTTCTAAGAAACTACAGTCTAATTTAAAAGAAATCAAAGTATTGCATATTGTAGCCTCCCAGGACAGCTAAAAAATTTTAAAAAGTTAAAAAGTTTTAAAAATCAAAAAATAAAAATTAATAAAAAACATAATGATTGTGGGCAGCTCCACATCCCGGCCTGGGGTATGCCAAAAGAGGTTGAATGGGCCCAATAAATATATCTGTAGTCTCCTGATGGATATCGGTAAAATGTGAACTACTTATTTGTATTCATTGCACCGAGACCCCAAGTAACTGAGAATAATGACTTCAGAGTTGTAAGTATCTGAGCTCCTGTCATTTTTTTGTCTCCTTTTTTACTCTTATTTATTCAATTACAGCAAAAATTACAGCAAAAACGGTGACAAGACCTCAACATGTCAATAAACCTGTAGAGTAACTTGTTTCTGGGATGCAACTTTGGGTCCAGAGCTCACGCAGGAAAATCTCCCCTTCAGAAAAGAGTCAGGCAGGTTTGGCTGATCCGATTTTGACTTCCCCGGGAGTCCCTTTTGTTTCTTTACCTATTAAAAATACATACACACCTTCCCGGCCAAGGTGAATGGGCCTGGTGATAAGGACACTGAGAGGTTAGGTGGCGGTTACCAATAGTGATGAGCGGACCGGTGGATGTCCGGGTTTGAGGGATTCGACTGAACTTGACCCCGAACAACAAACCCAATTGAAGTCAATGGAGACCCGAACTTTGGGTCTGAAAAATGGCTGTAAAAAAGTCATAGAAAGGGCTAGAGGGCTGCAAAAGGATCCAAAATGGGGGTAAGAGCAGTACAACACCCCTGCATACAAATGTGGATAGGGAAATGACTTAAAATAACATAGGAGGCGGAGGTCCAAGTGGAGTAGGCTGTGGTGGTGTACGTGGAAGAGGAAGTGGAGGAAGAAGCCAAAACTCTTTCTGTTTTTTTTTTTAATTGTGTCAATTCTGTGTGTGACCTTTAACCATTTTTGGGGTGCGGCTGGTATATTTCTCTACTTTACCAATATAAAACATAATACAGTGCCTTGCGAAAGTATTCGGCCCCCTGAACCTTTGCCACATTTCAGGCTTCAAACAAAAAGATGTAACATTTTACATTTTGGGTGAAGAATCAACAACAAGTGGGTCACAATTGTGAAGTGGAATGAAATTTATTGGCTCATTTAAACTTTTTTGTAATAATAAAACTGAAAAGTGGGGCGTGCAAAATTATTCGTCCCCTTGCATTAATACTTTGTTGCGCCACCTTTTGCTGCGATTACAGCTGCGGTCTCTTGGGGGATGTCTCTATCAGTTTTGCACATCTAGAGACTGAAATTCTTGCCCATTCTTCCTTGCAAAACAGCTGGAGCTCTTTGAGGTTGGATGGAGACGTTTGTGAACAGCAGTTTTCAGCTCTTTCCACATATTCTCAATTGGATTCAGGTCTGGACTGTGACTTGGCCATTCTAAGACCTGGATACCTTTATTTCTGAACCATTCCATTGTAGATTTTGCTTTATGTTTGGGATCATTGTCTTGTTGGAAGATAAATCTCCGTCCTAGTCTCAGGTCTTTTGCAGACTCCAATAGGTTTTCATCCAGAATGGTCCTGTATTTGGCTCCATCCATCTTCCCATCAATTTTAACCATCTTCCCTGTCCCTGCTGATGAAAAGCAGGCCCAAACCATGATGCTGCCACCACCATGTCTGACAGTGGGGATGGTGTGTTCAGGGTGATGAGCTGTGTTGCTTTTACGCCAAAAATATCGTTTTACATTGTTTCCAAAAAGTTGGATTTTGGTTTCATCTGAGCAGAGCCCCTTCTTCCACATGTTTGGTGTCTCCCAGGTGGCTTGTGGTAAACTGTAAACCAGACTTTTTATGGATATCTTTGAGAAATGGCTTTCTTTTTGCCACTCTTCCATAAAGGCCAGATTTGTGAATTGTTCCACTTCACTATTGTGACCCACTTGTTGTTGATTCTTAACCAAAAATATAAAATGTTATATCTTTTTGTCTGAAGCCTGAAATGTGCCAAAAGGTTGAAAAGTTCCAGGGGGCCGAATACTTTCGCAAGACACTGTATAAGCCAGGAGGTGGAGGTCCAAGTGTAGGAGGTGGGAGATGTGGCGGTGTAGGTGGAAGAGATGGAGGAGACAGGGGGCGGGGCCAACAATGTTTCTGTTTTGTTTTTTTCCATGTGTCCATCAATTGTGTCAGGTTGCTAAGGACCATGGTGTGACAGTTTGGTGCTTGTATGTCCTGGGTAAATACTCCAGCTGCTATGTAAAGTTCAACGAGTGCAATGGGGCAAATTATGAAGCAGCTGGTTCAGGCCACTGTGCAACAACAACAGGTCAATGCACAATAACCACAGGCCATGGCGCAGCAGCATAGATTACAGGTACAAGATAAAAAGCACAAAGAAGTTTTACGTGTCCAACAACAGGCCCAGGCGCAGCTTTGATGAGGACGAGGATGAAGTTTTTTTTAATCCCATAACACTATGTGTGCCAAAACACCATCTGTTCTTGATAAGGGACACATTTCTGGAAGCGTTCTTATATTAAAAAGCATTACACAAGCAACGGCGCGGTGCATTTGTCTGTTTGTTAACACCGTCAACCATGCTTTTACCCATAGCTATATAAGTCAGTGTCAGTCTGACATTATTTTCTATTGCTGTCATAGCATTCAGGAGCTGAAAGGGAGGAGGAAGCGGGGGAGAACAAAAATGCATAAAAAATTCAAATAAAGAGAGATAAACGACAAGATACAGGAAATCTGAGTCCTAGGGGACCACAAAGTGACATATGTGCAAATTAGGGCTCTTTTCCAGTTTAGCTTTCCGTTCTTCTGATCCATTAGGAGAACAGAAAAAAAAAGATACCATAACTTTGTGTCACTTCTGTCCGAGATCAGTTACTGCATGCAAACTGATTATAACTGATCCTTCTGACAGATCAGAAGAACGGAAAGTTAAACGTAGAACACTTTATCACATATTGTTTGCAGGTACTGGTCTCATTTAATCTCTTGCAACATACCTAAATGTGTATGCTGACAGGTACACAGATACAAACACAAATACATATACTAATGCATATATGAGTATGATATATCCATCTATCCATCTATAGATATCAGTATGTATAGGTATATATTTTCATATACATACTTATAAATGTACAGTATACACACATATAATTACTGGAAAAAAATATATATATACAATGAAAAAAATGCAATGAAAAAAGACAGCTAGCAGATACAGACGTATACACTCAGGTACCTTTGGATCCAAAATTTGAGATTGCACGATCTATTAAATCTCTCTTGACCTTTGCTGTTTCTGGTGGTATCATAGATGACGATATGGTAAAATTCTTAAGTATAGATTTCCCTATCACACCTGTGATATATATGTTACCGAAGATCCACAAGACATTAGTCAATCCGCCGGGACGCCCGATTGTGTCTGGCACGGGCTCGATTTTTTCTAACATTGCGGTTTTTCTAGACCATATACTACGTCCTTATGCTACAGCAGCTAAATCCTATATACGTGACACGACGGATTTTTTGCTGAAATTACAAGGCATTACATTACCATCAGACACTGATATCTTCTTAGTATCTTTCGATGTAGTGTCATTATACACATCGATTGATCATCTGAGGGGTTTATCAGTAGTCACTAAATATTTACATGATTCATCTTATACTGAGGAATGTCGCACTTTCATTGTTAGTTTGTTGGAAATCATCTTAACCAAAAATGATTTCCTTTTTCAAGATCGTTGGTTTATTCAGCGACAAGGAGTGGCGATGGGGTCACACATGGCCCCGACTTTCGCCAATATGTATATGAGACATTTGGAGAAGGATGTCGTCTCTGTATCCCACCACTTCACCCATGTAGTGGAGTGGTGGAGATACATTGATGACATCTTCCTCCTATGGCGAGGGTCTCTTGATGACCTCATTGATTTTCATGATTTTTTTAATCAGATTGATCCCGGAGTTAAATTTACTGTAGTACATTCTAGGAGTAACATTCAGTTCCTGGATACTATGGTCACTTTGACAGACCGAGCACTGAGTACTAATATACTGCATTATACCAGTCGGCACCCATATAACATGATCAAATATTTACCGTATAGTCAGATGTTACGAGTAAAACGAATTGTATCTGATGATACAGTTGTTCCCCAAGTTTTACAGAACATGGGAAGAAAATTTCTTGAACGGGGATATCCTCCTTCTTTGGTTCAGACACAACAGTCTACAGTGCTTTCACTGGACAGACAACATGCATTAAGATCAACTAATAGACAAACTACTCACAAACGTATGTTTTTTGTGTCTAAATTTACTGAACAATCTAAAGCTATTAACAACGTTATATGTAAACATTGGTCGCTTTTACGGAGGGGACATGAAAATATAGAGGTATTTAGATCTCCCCCTATTTTCTCGTACCGTAGAGCACGCAACATTAGAGATCAGCTGGTTCATGCCGATGTTAAGCCTACTAAAGGACTCATACAGACTTTACTACAACCGCGTAGGTTGGGCTGCTATCCCTGCCTGTCATGTGTGAACTGCCGCCTTATGATTAAGGGTGAACGGTTCACACATCCAGGCACGGGTGTAACCTTTCCTATACGTCATTATTTAACTTGTAGTTCTACATTTGTCGTATATGTATTGATTTGCCCATGCCAACTGATTTATGTTGGCGAGACGACTCTAGAATTAAAGATCAGATTAAATTATCACAGATATACTATTAGAAAAAAGAGACTAGATCTGCCGGTCTCTAGACACTTTACAGAACAGAAACATTCTGAACAACAATTAAGGTTCATGGTGATTGATCAAATACCCCCGACACGTAGGGGTGGTGATCGCACAAAAATGTTATTAAAGAGGGAATTACAGTGGATACATACATTGTCTTCACTGTATCCGAATGGATTAAATGCGGATTATAATCTAGGGGTATTACTTTAGGTCGTTTGCCCTTTTGTCACCGTGGGGCTTATTGTGTACATCATTCTGTGTATAATAGTGATTTTTTAATTTTTTTATTAAAAAAATTTTTGTTTGTTTTTTTCTGGCAGGATCCCTGCAGTTATCGGAGATGTTTTGGCAGTAGCTGGAGATCATCGTGACCATGTTTCAATACATCGGTTCTAATATTTAATTTTATTTTTTATTTTTTTATTTTTTACTTTTTATTTAATTGTTTATAGATTCTTTATTATTATTTGTTTATTGCACATCTATTTATACAACAATATGTCTGGCAGAACGGAGACAGCTGGATATGAGGGGACATATGCAGTGGATGGTGCCTTGTACCGACAGGTGATTTCACGGATGTGCGATTACACTGAGGTTATATTGGCACGGTGCCATGATTAGCGATTTCTCTATGAGGATAGCTATTCACGGCCCCCACTGCTTGGTCTTCACTGGATCCGATAGCTGACTTATACGGGAGAGCCCTGATGGGTCTTTAAGGCAAGAAACTGCATATTGACCGCTGTTAAGATGGCCGACATGACTGTTGGTACAGCACTACGCATGCGCTGTATATTGTATTGAGATGCCAGGACTGTCAATGGAGCGTTGAGCGGATAATTCTATTGCGCATGCTCGAGCTCCGGATAGCGAATACAACAACTTTATATATACAAGGATTATCTGGACATGCGCATTTACCTTCTCACAACGCTAATACCGATGTATTTTGACGAAGCACCGCCATGACATCTCCGTGGGCCATTTGGATCAGGCCAGCTGACTAATTATAAGCACATTATGGACACTTGTGTTTGCACATGCTCATTAATAATATTTATATATTAGATATGTGTTTTTATATTATGAGTATATTAAATTTGGTCACAATCATGCTATGTAATTTTTTGTAATATCACAGCACCATTTTTATGCACTGTTGATTATGAAGTTTGAAGTTTTTTTACTCTTTTTTTATTTGAACTATTAATTATTGATTGATTGATTATGCACTTGCACTTTATGTATAAATACTTTGGAGGTTGTTCACTTTTCACTGCTTGAGAAAGGCTCATGGAGCCGAAAGGTCGCATCCCACAGGGGTAAATAAACGCTTGTTCACATTATCTTTTTGGAGAGTGCTGCCTTCTTCATGGCTATATATATATATATATATATATATATATATATATATATTAGCAGGATGATATGACTTTGCACAAGTATATTTACACTATTTAATTTAAAGTTTGTGTGTATTGTTAAAAGATATCCACAGCGTTCCCAATAACAGGAACCTCTGCAGCAGCCAATCCCTTAAAACTGACCCCCCACTTAAATGTGATCTCAACAGCACCCCGCTCCCTTAACAGTGGCCTCCACAGCAGCTCGCCCCCTTAACAGTGACCTCCACCATTCCCTGCCCCCTTAACAGAGACCTCCACAGTGCCCGCCCCTTTAACAGTGACTTTCACAGTAACCCACTCCCTTAACAGTGACCTCCACAGTACCCTGCTCCCTTAACAGTGACCTCCAAAGCACCTGCCCCTTTAACAGTGACCTTCACAGTGCCCGCCCCCTTAACAGTGACCTCAATAGTACCCTGCTCCCTTAACAGTAACCTCCACAGCACCTGCCCCTTTAACAGTGACCTCCACATCAGCTGCTCCTTTTATTAGTGACCTCCACAGTACCCTGTCTCCTTAAAAGTGATTTCCATAATAACCTGCCCCCTTAACAGTGACCTCTACAGCACCCCTCCTCCCTTAACACTGACCTCCATAGCGGACTGTGCCCTTAACTGTGACCTCCACAGCACTCCGCTCCCTTAACAGTGTCATCCACAGCACCTGCCCCTTTAAAGGTGACCTACAGCAGTGAAGAAAAATGGCTAGACTGTTATGGAAACCTGGTGTAAAACTGTATGTACAGTGGGGAAAAAAATTTATTTGGTCAACCACCAATTGTGCAAGTTCTCCCACGTGAAAAAGATGAGAGAGGCCTGTAATTGACATCATAGGTAGACCTCAACTATGAGAGACAAAATGAGATAACAAATCCAGAAAATCACATTGTCTGATTTTTAAAGAATTTCTTTGCAAGTTATGGTGGAAAATAAGTATCTGGTCAATAATAAAAGTTCATCTCAACACTTTGTTATATATCCTTTGTTGGCAATGACAGAGGTCAAATGTTTTCTGTAAGTCTTCAGGTTGGCACACACTGTTGCTGGTATGTTGGCCCATTCCTCCATGTAGATCTCCTCTAGAGCCATGATGTTTTGGGGCTGTCGCTGGGCAACACGGACTTTCAATTCCCTCCAAAGGTTTTCTATGGGGTTGAGATCTGGAGACTGGCTAGGCCACTCCAGGATCTTGAAATGCTTCTTACGAAGCCACTCCTTCGGTGCCCTGGCGGTGTGCTTGGGATCATTGTCATGCTGAAAGACCCAACCACGTTTCATCTTCAATGCTCTTGCTGATGGAAGGAGGTTTGCACTCAAAATCTCATGATACATGGCCCCATTCATTCTTTCATGTACACGGATCAGTTGTCCTGGTTCCTTTGCAGAGAAACAGCCCCAAAGCATGATGTTGCCACCCCCATGCTTCACAGTAGGTATGGTGTTCTTTGGATGTAAGTCAGCATTCACTCGCCTCCAAACACGACGAGTTGTGTTTCTACCAAACAGTTCTACTTTGGTTTCATCTAACCATAGGACATTCTCCCAATACTCTTCTGGAACATCCAAATGCTCTACAGCAAACTTCAGACGGCCCCGGATATGTAATGGCTTAAGCAGGGGGACACGTCTGGCACTGCAGGAGTACCTGGCGGTGTAGTGTGTTACTGACGGTAGCCTTTGTTATGTTGGTCCCAGCTTTCTGCAGGTCATTCACTAGGTCCCCCCGTGTGGTTCTGGGATTTTTGCTCACAGTTCTTGTGATCATTTTGATCCCACGGGGTGAGATCTTGCGTAGAGCCCCTGATCAAGTGAGATTATCAGTGGTCCTGTATGTCTTCCATTTTCTAATTATTGCTCCCACAGTTGATTTCTTCACACCAAACTGCTTGCCTATTGCAGATTCAGTCTTCCCAGCCTGGTGCAGGTCTACAATTTTGTTTCTGGTGTCCTTCGACAGCTCTTTGGTCTTCACCATAGTGGAGTTTGGAGAGTGACTGTTTGAGGTTGTGGACAGGTGTCTTCACCAATTCGTTGATTCTGTTGATTCTTCACCAAAAATGTAAAATGTTATATCTTTTTGTTTGAAGCCTGAAATGTGGCAAAAGGTTGAAAAGTTCCAGGGGGCCGAATACTTTTGCAAGGCACTGTATATGCCAAATTTGGTGAAGCTCGATCCAGTCGTTTGGCCGTGAAAGAACAGACAGAAATAAATTTTTATATATAAAATATTAAATTCTTTTTCTTACAGGGCATTATTGTCTTTAATTGACAGTATATAAACCCCCCAAGAATTTGTATACACTTCAGGTCATGTAAGTTATGTCAGCCTCTTCAACAATGTTGGCTAAGCCTCGCAATCGAAATCATATTAACTCGCATATAAGCTGTCTTATTCTAAGAATGTCCTTTGTTGCCTATAGCAACCAGTCAGAGCTCATATTAATGACATGTAGCAAAATAGAAGCTGAGCTGTGATTGGTTGCTATATGCGACCTGATGAATATCCAGGCTAACTGCCACAACAGCCAACAGACAATGGCTCCTGGAGTTTGGAGGTTTGGTTACTAAGAGTATTTTCTGGCAAATAATTGGAAAGCGCGGGGTGAAAATTTCCACTCAAAACCTAGTCTATGATGTTCCCCGAGTCACAGGAGGCAGATGTACAAAATTTTGTGAATGTAACTGTGATGGTGCGGATTCCTTTAGCAGACACTCAGCTTTACATATTAGATGTTCAGCCGTTTCTGAGTTACAGGAGTTAACCTTAACATATTCAGTCTGTTTGCCAGGTGCCATGTTCTGTGTTCTTTGAATCCCTTTAAATCAATCTGATCCGTGTTAAATACGTGTTTATGAGGTCAGCAGCTCAGAGATAAGAGCTGTACAGGAGCCAAGGGTATTAAAAAAAAAAACGAGAGTCACACCTTACAAACATACTGGCCAAAAGTTTTGAGAATGACACAAATATTATATTTTCACATGATCTGCTGCCCTCTGGTTTTTATGTGTGTTTGTCAGATGTTTTTATCACATACAGAAATATAATTGTAATCATATTATGAGTAACAAAATCTTATATTGACAGTTAGAATGAGTTAATGCAGCAAGTCAATATTTGCAGTGTTGACCCTTCTTCTTCAGGACCTCTGCAATTCTCCCTGGCATGCTCTCAATCAACTTCTGGACCAAATCCTGACTGATAGCAGTCCATTCTTGCACAATCAATGCTTGCATTTTGTCAGAATTTGTAGGTTTTTGTTTGTCCACCCGTCTCTTGATGATTGACCACAAGTTCTCAATGGGATTAAGATCTGGGGAGTTTCCAGGCCATGGACCCAAAATCTCTATGTTTTGTTCCCTGAGCCATTTAGTTATCACCTTTGCTTTATGGCAAGGTGCTCCATCATGCTGGAAAGGCATTGTTGATCGCCAAACTGCTCTCGGAGGACATTCTGGTACCATTCTTTATTCATGGCTGTGTTTTTAGGCAAGTCTGTGAGAGAGCCGATTCCCTTGGCTGAGAAGCAACCCCACACATGAATGGTTTCAGGATGCTTTACAGTTGGCATGAAACAAGACTGGTGGTAGCGCTCACCTCATCTTCTCCGAATAAGCTGTTTTCCAGATGTCCCAAACAATCGAAAAGGGGATTCATCAGAGAAAATGACTTTACCCCAGTCCTCAGCAGTCCACTCCCTGTACCTTTTGCAGAATATCAGTCTGTCCCTGATGTTTTTTCTGGAGAGAAGTGGCTTCTTTGCTGTCCTCCTTGAGACCAGGCCTTGCTCCAAGAGTCTCCGCCTCACAGTGCGTGCAGATGCACTCACACCTGCCTGCTGCCATTCCTGAGCAAGCTCTGCACTGCTGGTAGCCCGATCCCGCAGCTGAAACACTTTTAAGAGATGGTCCTTGCGCTTGCTGGTCTTTCTTGGGCGCCCTGGAGCCTTTTTGACAACAATGGAACCTCTCTCCTTGAAGTTCTTGATGATGCGATAGATTGTTGACTGAAGTGCAATCTTTCTAGCTGCGATACTCTTCCCTGTTAGGCCATTTTTGTGCAGTGCAATGATGACTGCACGTGTTTCTTTAGAGATAACCATGGTTAACAGAAGAGAAACAATGATGCCAAGCACCAGCCTCCTTTTAAAGTGTCCAGTGGTGTCATTCTTACTTAATCATGACAGATTGATCTCCAGCCCTGTCCTCATCAACACGCACACCTGTGTTAATGGAGCAATCACTGAAACGATGTTAGCTGGTCCTTTTAAGGGAGGGCTGCAATGATGTTGAAATGTGTTTTGGGGGATAAAGTTCATTTTCTAGGCAAATATTGACTTTGCAAGTAATTGCTGTTAAGCTGATCACTCTTTATAACATTCTGGAGTATATGCAAATTGCCATTATAAAAACTGAAGCCGTAGACTTTGTAAAAATTAATATTTGTATCATTCTCAAAACTTTTGGCCATGACTGTATATATATATATATATATATATATATATATATATATATATATATACACATACAGTACAGACCAAAAGTTTGGACACACCTTCTCATTCAAAGAGTTTTCTGTATTTTCATGACTATGAAAATTGTAGATTCACACTGAAGGCATCAGAACTATGAATTAACACATGTGGAATTATATACTTAACAAAAAAGTGTGAAATAACTGAAAATATGCCTTATATTCTAGGTTCTTCAAAGTAGCCACCCTTTGCTTTGATTACTGATTTGCACACTCTTGGCATTCTCTTGATGAGCTTCAAGAGGTAGTCACCTGAAATGGTATTCCAACAGTCTTGAAGGAGTTCCCAGAGATGCTTAGCACTTGTTGGCCCTTTTGCCTTCACTCTGTGGTCCAGCTCACCCCAAACCATCTCGATTGGGTTCAGGTCTGGTGACTGTGGAGGCCAGGTCATCTGGCGTAGCACCCCATCACTCTTCTTCTTGGTCAAATAGCCCTTACACAGCCTGGAGGTGTGTTTGGGGGTCATTGTTCTGTTGATAAATAAATGATGGTCCAAATAAACGCAAACCGGATGGAATAGCATGCCGCTGCAAGATGCTGTGATAGCCATTTTGGTTCAGTATGCCTTCAATTTTGAATAAATCCCCAACAGTGTCACCAGCAAAGCACCCCCACACCATCACACCTCCTCTTCCATGCTTCACGGTGGGAACCAGGCATGTAGAGTCCATCCGTTCACCTTTTCTGTGTTGCACAAAGAGACGGTGGTTGGAACCAAAGATCTCAAATTTGGACTCATCAGACCAAAGCACAGATTTCCACTGGTCTAATGTCCATTCCTTGTGTTCTTTAGCCCAAACAAGTCTCTTCTGCTTGTTGCCTGTCCTTAGCAGTGGTTTCCACCATGAAGGCCTGCTGCACACAGTCTCCTCTTAACAGTTGTTGTAGAGATGTGTCTGCTGCTAGAACTCTGTGTGGCATTGACCTGGTCTCTAATCTGAGCTGCTGTTAACCTGCGATTTCTGAGGCTGGTGACTCGGATGAACTTATCCTCCGCAGCAGAGGTGACTCTTGGTCTTCCTTTCCTGGGGAGGTCCTCATGTCAGCCAGTTTCTTTGTAGCGCTTGATGGTTTTTGCGACTGCACTTGGGGACACTTTCAAAGTTTTCCCAATTTTTCGGACTGACTGACCTTCATTTCTTAAAGTAATGATGGCCGCTCGTTTTTCTTTACTTAGCTGCTTTTTTCTTGCCATAATACAAATTCTAACAGTCTATTCAGTAGGAATATCAGCTGTGTATCCACCTGACTTCTGCCCAACACAACTCATGGTCCCAACCCCATTTATAAGGCAAGAAATCCAACTTATTAAACCTGACAGGGCACACCTGTGAAGTGAAAACCATTTCAGGTGACTACCTCTTGAAGCTCATCAAGAGAATGCCAAGAGTGTGCAAAGCAGTAATCAAAGCAAAAGGTGGCTACTTTGAAGAACCTAGAATATAAGACATATTTTCAGTTGTTTCACACTATTTTGTTAAGTATATAATTCCACATGTATTAGTTCATAGTTTTGATGCCTTCAGTGTGAATCTACAGTTTTCATAGTCATGAAAATACAGAAAACTCTTTGAATGAGAAGGTGTGTCCAAACTTTTGGTCTGTACTGTATATCTATATATATATATATATATATATTTTTTTTTTACCATTTACAAACAATTTGTAGAATGCTTGAAGACAATCATGATTCCCAAGAGACCATTAAGTCTCTCATTTTCTCCATTCCTCATGGGAGTACCACCACTCCCATTTCCATCATCTGGTCAACTCTGTCCTAACAAACTTTACAGAAATCTGGGAAAGCTGAGTGACAAGCTCTGCAGGAAGAGTAACGGCAGCCATATTAGTTTCCACCCAGCTTTCCCAGAATCAGACACAAGTGAGATGAGGCTGAACGGAATCTGGAAGAAACAGAAGATGAAGAATCACAGATTTTATTTATTGGGGTGCAGCAATTCTGCCATTGGGAAATTTAAAGGGTCAGACTAGCTTTACGTCAGACTGAGTTGTGATAGGCAGAGCTGAGACACGCCTCCTGAGCTGTGATAGGCAGAGCTGAGACACGCCCCCTGAGTTTTGATAGGCAGAGCTGAAACACGCCCCCTGAGATGTTATAGGGAGAGCTGAGACACGCCCCCTGAGATGTGATAGGGAGAGCTGAGACACGCCCCCTTAGCTGCAGCAGAAAAGACACTCCCCTTGAGCTGCCAGCTTGAAATAAATCTAGCAGAGCAATGAATGGGGAGATCTCTGGATCCATGTGAGAAACAGGGCTGGTTCTATCTTTTTTAGAAAGAGATTGTCATGTACTGTGTGATGTCTGATTTTTAATTTTTACATTACTCTTGAGATAACCCCTTTATGTTAATACACATACATACAGGTTATTCAAATTGGAAAACCAAATTAAATTCCACTACAACATGATGGGTGATATAATGCATTGTCCGCCGTGATAGTATCTATAATGATTACAATACTGGGAGTAATAGTGCTTGAGGGATAAACATTCCTCATGACCTTGCACTGACACTGCTCCTACAGAGGACCCTCCACACCCTAATGTCCTGGAGAATGACAGCATACAACAGACGATGCAGAGCTGACTGCTTTAATGAGCTTTTGTTAGTGTGTTCAACTCCATTCTACCAGGCATACCGCCTAGTAGGGCTGATCATGCTGATTAAAACAATACCTTTGTTTTGTCTGTAGGTTAAACAGATGCAGAGATATCTATGTTATTAGTCATATGCAAATTACCAAGTTGGAGCACCAGGGGGCTGGGCTGAATCCTCGGAGCAGTGCTTTTGTAAGGCCCCTTTCACACGGGCGAGATTTCCCCGCGGGTGCAATGCGTGATGCGAACGCATTGCACCCGCACTGAATCCTGACCCATTCATTTTAATGGGGCTTTTCACATGAGCGTTTTTTTTCACGCATCACTTCTGCGTTGCGTGAAAAACGCAGCATGTTCTATATTCTGCGTTTTTCACGCAGTCCAGGCTCCATAGAAATGAATGGGGGTGTGTTAAAAACGCAACGCAAAGCATTGCATCCGCATGCAATCCGCACGTTTTTAACTCAACGCATCCGCAACGCATCCGCAACGCATCCTGAACAAATCCGCGACGCTCGTGTGAAAGAGGCCTAATACACCCTGTGCTGTGCACACGCCCCCTCCCTTTGATTGACAAGGCTAGACCATACCTCCCAACTTTCTGAAAGGGGACAGAGGGACGAAAGTAGCGGTGCACAATTTTTTAAAAATTAGACCGTGCCCCTTGTACGCACCCATTTCCCCGCCCACTGACACCAATTCACACCCTGCCTTCCATGGGTTTCTGTTCCCTGCCTCCACACCGTATCTTCCAGACTGCTCAAGTGAATAGGTCCGCATCCGTGATATCCGTGGTGCACACACGACAGGTGCCTGTATATTGTGGAACTGTAATTTGTGGTCCGGAATACGGGCATGGACGACTTACGATCATGTAAATGGGGCCTTAGTGACGGGGTTCAGTGTCATCACCGTTCCCCGTCATTGCAGTCGGGTGTCTGCTGTTTGATACAGCCAGCACCTGCTGTGTATGGAGCAGGCTCACCACTGCAGTTTGCTCCATCCGTTGTCTCAGCACTGCATAGTGAGTGGGGCACAACTCTGCCTACATGACATTATCATAAGCCAGGCCGCCTGAGGCCACGGTGAAAAGCCAGTTTTAGAATGCCTCTAAAGGTTTCAGTTTTAAATTCCGTCTCAAAATTCCGTTATTTTCCGTTTTTAGCATGTTATAATGGAAAGCTATAACGAAATTGAAAACGCAGATGTGAACCCCCCTAACTTGTTATTGTTTAAATAGACCATATAATAAAATGTCTGGTAAACAGCAGATTGGAAACTGAAAGACCCGTGCATCCTCATCTATGAGTAGCACAAACAGTAGTAACGGCGCAGTCAGCACCACAAGTCCGTACAGCAGTAGTAGTAATAGGCCACCGTTCTCCCTGGCTTCTAGCTGCGAATAATAATTAGGACAGAGGATTAGATTGTGGACTTGATTAGATTAGAGATAAGATAATCTTATCAGTTTGTAATGAACCGGGTTTATTACGAACATTTCAAAAATGTAATCAAGCAGACAAATCCGAAGCTTTTCAGGTTCACTGCGGATGAATCCAGTAAAACAGAGCACAACACCATTTTACTGCACATGCTGGCGGAAGAGAACATGAGGAAGAAAGAAGAAGAGTTCTCACATGACCCTGAGAGGAAGTAGGGAGGAGGGGGCGGGGATTGCTTTGATTGGCTCACAGGCCAAATGACAGCTGGATGGGCCAATCAGTGCTGCAGCAGGCAGGGAGGTGCCTGAGCAGAACGTCATTCTTTGCTGGGCTGTGAATGAGGGTGGATGGATCTTACAGTACAAATCACATCACAAATATGCTTCTATTCTAAAGGGTGGGCCATTTCTATGGATACACCTAAATAAAATGGGAATGGTTGGTGATATTAACTTCCTGTTTGTGGCACATTAGTATATGGGAGGGGGAAAACTTTTCAAGATGGGTGGTGACCATGGCGGCCATTTTGGATCCAACTTTAGTTTTTTCAATGGGACGAGGGTCATGTGACACATCAAACTTATTGAGAATTTCACAAGAAAAACAATGGTGTGCTTGGTTTTAACTTAAATTTTTTTTTTTTATGAGTTACAAGTTTCTGACCACTTATAAAATGTGATCAAAGTGCTGCCCATTGTGTTGGATTGTCAATGCAACCCTCTTCTCCCACTCTTCACACACTGATAGCAACACCGCAGAAGAAATGCTAGCACAGGCTTCCAGTATCCATAGTTTCAGGTGCTGCACATCTTGTATCTTCACAGCATAGACAATTGCCTTCAGATGACCCCAAAGATAAAAGTCTAAGGGGGTCAGATCGGGAGACCTTGGGGGCCATTCAACTGGCCCACGACGAGCAATCCACTTTCCAGGAAACTGTTCATCTAGGAATGCTCGTACCTGACACCCATAATGTGGTGGTCACCATCTTGCTGGAAAAACTCCGGGAACGTGCCAGCTTCAGTGCATAAAGAGGGAAACACATCATCATGTAGCAATTTCACATATCCAGTGGCCTTGAGGTTTCCATTGATGAAGAATGGTCCCACTATCTTTGTACGCCATATACCACACCATATCATCAATGTTTGTGTTCCAACAGTCTTGGAGGGATCTATCCAATGTAGGTTAGGGTCAGACCAATAGCGGTGGTTTTGTTTGTTAACTTCACCATTCACATAAAAGTTTGCCTGATCACTGAACAAAATCTTCTGTGTAACCTGAGGGTCCTGTTCCAATTTTTGTTTTGCCCATTCTGCAAATTCAGTGCGCCGATCTGGGTCATCCTCAATGAGATGCTGCAGCAGCTGGAGTTTGTAAGGGTGCTATTTGTGAGTAGCTAATATCCGCCGAAGGGATATTCGACTGATGCCACTCTCCATTGACATGCGGCGAGTGCTACGCTGTGGGCTCTTGCTGAATGAAGCTCGGACAGCCACTGATGTTTCCATCTCACTGGATGAATACCCCAAGTTGAAGGAATCGTTGGACAATCATTTACAGAGTTATCGCTGGGAGACGGAAGATAAGAAGCGTTCGAAGTTCCTCAGGGATACTGAGGATACTGATACAGGTAGGAACTCTTCATTAGTTATTAATTTATCATCTAAGATACTTAACCCTGTTGAGATGTGCCTATTGTAGAGAGCGCTTTCATTTAGCCTAACGAGTACTTTTGATGGTTTTCAAATGGAAATAGATTTGCAGCAGTTTTTCCTCAGAATACGTTGGAAGGCACACTTCATTACCAAAGAAACCGCAAGTGAGCCTGATATGGTTGTCTCGAATGATACGGTGGATACATTATTACTGAGTGACTTTGGTTTATATAATAAAAGTACTTATGCTCCCCCTACATGTTATCATCCTGCGGAGACTTTTATACAGATAGTCACAAGAGACATTAAGCAAGTGACTGACTCTATTCGCAAGGGAGAATGGAGATTAAAACATAATATTACGCTGGATGAGAATAGGGTCCTTCAATCACTTATGAAGGACAATTCAATCGCAATCAAGCCCGCGGATAAGGGTGGCTCAATTGTGGTGATGAATAAAGTTGACTATATGAAAAAAATGAACAGACAACTTGGAGATGTGGAGACCTATGGTGTAATTCAGGGTAATCCTGTATGGACCATAAAAACTAAGATTATGAAAATTGTGGACACTTATCTTGAGAAAGGGGTCATTGATCAAAAGATGTTTCATTTTTTGATAGAACATTCACCTATAACCCCAGTCTTTTACCTATTGCCGAAGGTGCACAAGACGCTTAATAATCCTCCAGGTCGACCTATTGTGGCCTTAATGAACTGGATCTTGTCACCATTGGCAATTGTACTTGAAAAAGCTCTGACCCCTTTGATTAAGAATACAAGCTAATTTCTATTGGATACGTCGCATTTTTTGCAAGGGATTAAATCTTTGGGTTCTATACCCAGTGAAAGTTGGCTTGTGACGATCGATGTGGTGAGCTTGTATACTTCTATTGACCATAATGATGGTATACAGGCCGTTTCAGAGTTGTTAAATGCAAGTGAATTTACATCAGTACAATGCTCCTTTTTCCTGGACTTGTTACATCTTGTATTGTTTGAGAATTATTTTTGGGTGGAAAATACTTATTATGTACAGCGACGGGGGACTGCGATGGGCTCGATTGTGGCCCCGCCCTATGCAAATGCCTTTATGGCATCGTTTGAGGAGAAAAATGTTTATACGGATGTTAATTTCTGTAAGCATTCCAAAACATGGAAAAGGTTTACAGACGATATATTTTGCATATGGGCGGGGCCACTCGAGTCCTTGCTGTCTTTCTTTGAGAAACTGAACCAGCTGAACCCCGGTTTGAAATTCACTATGACATATGATCAGCATTGTGTGAGTTTTTTGGATACAGGAGGATAATGTGCTAGCCACTGATTTATTCAGGAAGGAAACTGATAAAAACAGTATCTTACACTTTGCTAGTTCACATCCACCCTCTCTAAAGAAAGCTATTCCTAAGGCGCAGTTTCAGAGAGTGAAACGTTTGATTTCTGATCCAATAATCTGTGGTGACAGACTGAGAGAAATGGGAGAACGATTTCTAGAGAGAGGTTACCCTGCAAGACTGATGGCAGAGGCCAGTGGAGAACAATCTGTTCCCATGGATAGGCGTGACCCTGTGACACGGATCATCCACTGAATATACACATTGATAAGTAATCAAACAAAACTGGCACATTTTGGGCAAGGCCTATCCAGACGTAGGGGAATTCCAAACGCTTCCTTTAATGTGCAATAAAAGAAACCCTAGTTTAAGGGATAAACTGGTTCGATCTGATGTTGGCTCTCCTCTTGAGAAGTCAAGACAAGATGTATTCAAGTCCAGGAGAAATGGCAGTTTTCCATGCTTGCATTGTAGTCAATGCTCGCATGTCATCAAAGGAACTGAGTTCCATCACCCATATACAGGTAAGCCATATACCATTAAAGGTTATTATACGTGCGACACTACTAATGTCATTTATTTAATTAAGTGTCCCTGTGGCTTGCTGTATGTGGGTGAAACAATGCAGGCTGTGAAAAATAGGATATGCAAGCATAAGTCTACGATTCGCACTGAGAACCTTCTGTTACCCATTCCTTCACATTTTCATGAGAAAAAACATCGTATTTCACAATTAAGATTTCAAATTATTGAGCAGGTGCATTTACCCAGGAGAGGTGGTCATATAAAGGAGATACTCCGTCAAAGAGAGATATATTGGATTTATACTCTGGGGACGCTACATCCCCGGGGTCTTAATAGGGAATTTGATGTTGGTTCGATTTAGGTTGTTTATACTTGTGGATATTTATTATGTTTTATTATTTTCTACAGAGCACATTTTTTCATGGAATATTCTATAAATGTCCTGAATTGATGGTGAATCCATTCCCTGATGACGGTCCGGACTTTGTATGTATCTGGTCTTACGTCACAGGATCTTGCGCTATAAATGTTTGTCATGTTAATTATGTATTATGTATGGTTGAGGAAGGCTTAGACGGGCCGAAACGCGTCCTATAACATGTATTGCTATAACATGTATTGTTGCTGAGAATAAAGGTTTGAAGAAGACATTGCTGGTGGGAATACTTTTATATCGTGGATACTTTGACCCGCTACAGCGCAAGTGTGGCTGAGTGCTGTGCACTGCTTTACTTTGGATACCCATAGTTATGTGTCAGTGTCACTCAGACATCATTTACTACTGCTATGTTCAAGAGCACAGGGAGGGAAAAAGCAAAAATTCATTACAAAAAATGAACAAAAAGAGATGTTTTCCTAAAAATTATGAGCCCTAGGAGACTAGAGAGTGTTACAGTATATACCAATTTCCAAGCCAATTAGAGCCAATTTGATTCAACCCTAATCGATTCAGGTCTGAGACTAACTTTTTGAAAATTAAAAAAATTGGATCCGAACCAATTCTTGACAGGTTAGTTTATCTCTTGACTGTATGTTTCACTCCCTCTGTCAGTCACAGCAGGATGATGTTAATGTCACCTCTGACATCATGCTTTGGAGCCAGAGGTCACAGCATTCCTCCTGCTCCTCCCCGCAGTCCCAGAAAAGTCTTTCACTTGCAACCTCTCTGCCTTTACTGCCCCCTCCTAGCAGTGCATCTTCTTTTTTCCCTGAAAGGAGGCAACAAAACTCTACCACACGCTATGGGAGATAAGCAAGATAACATCAAACCCATCAAATTATTTTAAACAGATTTTAACAAACATGTTCAACAAGAATTAATCTGGAGGTGAAATTTAAATTTTGTTTTGCAGGTTTTCCATTTTAATCTATGTTTTCCTGTAACAAAGCAAGGATTAACAAACAGCAAATCAAATCTCAGTATTGATTACTTTGATTCCACTGTTTACAGAAACACCCCACATGTAATCATAAAGTGCTGTATGGGCACACAACAGGGTTTAAGAGGGAAGGAGCATCATTTGCTGTTTGGAGGGCAGATTTCACTGGAATGGTTTTTGAATGATGTGTTGCATTTGAAGAGACCCTGATGTACCCCTACAATGGAAAGCCCAAACAAGTGACCCCATTTTAAAAATTATACCCATCAAGAAATTTTTCTGAACCAACAGCCATTTCATAGAAATTAGAAATAAAAAATAACATATTTTACAATAAAATGTCAATTAAGGCACCCCTTACTTTGTTATCATTTTCTCCTGAATACAAAAATACCCCATATGTGGTTGTAAACTGCTTTATGGACACACCGCAGGATTCAGAAAGAAAGGAGCGTCATATGATTTTTTGGGGGAAGATTTAGCTCAAATGGTTTTTAGGAAATCCCCAAGTGACCCTGTTCTAGAAAAAACTCCCCCAAGGAATTTTTTAAGAGCTATAGTGAGCATTCCGACCCCAAAAAGAAATGTGCAGTGGATGGTAAAAAAAATAAAATGCCAATTTTTCCACAGATATGCCATTCCTTTGCCCAATTTGTTGTGTGCAATTTGTACCACAGTGAAATGTCAACTCTCTAAGTATTGTACTGTGTTTCCTGATTGTAGAAATACCCAGACTGTAGTCTGGATATATCTGCACTCTGGATATACAGTACTGATGGGACAGGCTATGACCTTTTCTATATGAAATCAGGGGACATAAAGTGGTACAGTAGAGATACACCCATAGATACACCAGTTACAGTATATTTTATCTCTATAAACAGTGCAGTCTTCAGGACATGCTGCATTTTGGTTTTGACCCACGCCACCCCCAATATTGGTTTTCATTAGTTCATTTATATATTTTCAGGTTACGCTCTCGCATGTACATGGTGTGGATCTTCGTTTCCTCTACATGCTCTGACTCTGGCTTAAGAATGGTTTGTTCTCCTGGAGAAGTGTGTGGATCCTCATACGCAGAAATAATCAATGGTAATGGTAAAATACAGTCTTCTGAAATCTTTTAATTCCTTTTGGTTTCTGTTCTATTATTTGAAATCCTTCTTACAGAATAAGGCCCCATGCACACGACCGTATTGAATGGGGCCGTATCTATCCGCAAAAGTGCGGAATAGATGCGGCCCCATTCACCTCTAGGCTTCAACCATGAATATTGTTCTAACTTCCATTGCCCTTGACTCTTCCCTACGTCTTATGACCCTCCTTCTGGAAGAAGAAAATGTCCTCTTCGCCAAAACTGACAAAGAGCTGAGAGAGAGCATAGAGAACGCCAAAAAATTCAGTAGTAACCCTGATTTTGGGAAAAAAGAGAATACCTTACAATTGGCAATAGAGACATTTACAGCCTTCATTAAAGACAAAAAACATTCCCAATATATCAGGGACACAAAGGACTTTAAGGAAGGGAGAATTTTTTATTTTGGGGGAAACAGAAACAAAGCTCCAGAAACAGACATGGAGCGTTCTTCGTCTGAAGGCGAGAGTGAGAGCAACTCATATAAGGGGAGATCCACTTCCTCTGCACAATCCAACAGAGGATGGGGGAAAAGTAATAGAGGGAGAGGCAATGCACAAGGCAGGAGAGGAGGTTTTTTTTAGGGAATACCCCGCCAGTCTTGGAGTATTTCCTATGGGGCAGAACCAACCAGTAGAAATGTGTTGTACAAGAACACTGGGGTCAGACAGCCTCCAGATAATAAATCTCTGAAAAAGAAAACTAACGGAGTGG
Source organism: Rhinella marina (assembly GCA_900303285.1). NCBI lineage: Eukaryota > Metazoa > Chordata > Amphibia > Anura > Bufonidae > Rhinella > Rhinella marina. Next base: position 9,804 of record ONZH01021963.1, on the reverse strand, counting down.
GAGACATCCCTACTTAAAAGAGCGTTGTCATTTTTACCATCTCAGAAATTTAAGGCCTTCGAGTGGGTAAAGGACATCAATTTTTAAATTCGGAAGGTCAAATGGAAAAAGTTTTTCGACAACCATGACCAGCGACAATGCGGCGAATTGGGGATCCCACTAGAGGACATGCAAGACCTACAACTGCTGGCGTACCTCTGGGTTGAGGGCCAGAAGGAACGGGGAGTGGGTCCCTTTACTAACTTTACCCTCCACACAATCCCCTCCAGTTAGTGGTTCCTCCCCCCTGGACACGTTCTTAGAGGTAGTGACACAAGAACACCTCGACGGACAGACTCCCCTCTATCATAATATCAATAAACTAGAATTAGAGGGCTTACTGTCTCTGGAAAATGATGAACAAATTACCATCAAGCCCTCCGACAAGGGGGGGAATATTGTAGTCCTTGATAGAGATCAATACATAGCCATGTGCGAACGGATCCTATTAGACCGGGCATGTTGTGAAGTGTTACGTACTAATCCCCATGAGTCATACCAGAAAGAACTGGGAAACATCATTAAGGAAGCATTCACCTACCATCTGGTGAATAGAGGCGAGATGGGAGTATTTTCTCCCTCCACATCCAGTTCTGGCCTGCTTTTATAGCCTGCCAAAGATACACAAAGGGGTCGACCCCTTGAAAGGGCGACCCATTGTGTCTGGGATTGGCAGCCTGACACCAAATATTGGGGTGTATGTGGATCGAATTTTACGCCCATTTATTACATCCTACCGTCCTAAGTACGTGACACCATGGACGTACTGAACAGACATAATGATGTCATATGTGACAAGGACGTGATGCTGGCCTGTCTGGATGTGGAGGCCTTATACAGCTCCATCCCGCATGAAAATGGTTTGGAGACACTTCGTAGCTTCCTTGGTGAACGAGGGACACACTGTGCCAAACATAATGACTTTGTAGTGTCATTATTGAATTTTATTTTAAAGCACAACGTGTTCCTGTTTAATGGCAAAATTTTCCGCCAGCTCAGAGGGGTAGCGATAGAAAGCCCCTGTGCCCCCACTTTCTCTAACCTCTATCTGGGCTGGTGGGAAAAGGAGATTGTCTTTGGGGATCAGCTAGAGGAACTTTCATCATGTGTCCAGCTTTGGCTGAGCTACATTGATGATGTGCTGATACTGTGGAAAGGTGATGTTGAGCAGTTCCATTCTTCTGTGGATAAATTAAACATCAATGAGATGGGACTGTTCTTTACCTCAACGATAGAGTATGATTCCATCACCTTCTTGGATCTTACTATCACCAGAGGAAGTGATGGCCACCTCATTACTAGACTCTTCTGCAAACCCACTGCTACCAATAATCTCCTACAGTGGGAGAGCTGGCACCCTACGCCTCTACGTAGATGCATTCCTAAAGTACAGTATCTTAGGGTGAGACGCAACTGTTCAGACATTGCCGATTTCAAAGTTGCGGCGGATGATCTGAGATATAAATTCCGAGCCAGGGGAAAACCCGGATACTGTCCTGAAGGAAGCGTACCATCATGCCCAATGAAGGAATGGAAATGACTTACTGATCCCCAAACCCAACACTGATATCGCCAAGTGAAGGAAATTCTTAATCGATACCGGGGTATCCTGAAAACGGATCCTGATATTGGCAGCCTTATCAGTGAGTCTCCTGTCATCACATTCCGAAGAGGATGGAAAGACCACTTGGTTCATAGCTTCCTTAAACCAACGCAAATTCACACATGGCTACCCATCGAGACCAGGGGTAATTTTAAATGCAGTGGCTGTATTGCTTGCAACTTTTACTAGCACTGTGACCACCAAAAGCTATGAGATCAGAACCTTTATTAATCGCAGAACCATCAGGGTGATATATTTCATCACATGCTCCTGTGGTTTCTAATATGTAGGGAAAATGATCCGTGAGTTCTGGCGACGGGTGGGTGAACATCTGGGGGATGTTCGTAACAAGAGAGACAATCCGGTCGCTAGACATGTCATTGATTTACATGAGGGGGATTCCAGGGTTCTCAGTTTTCAAGGGATAGAACGAATACGTCAGTCACCTTGTGGAGGAGATGTTGACAATAAATTACAGAAAAAAGAACTTGAATGGATATTCCGCCTGAGGACAGAGAAACCAAATGGTCTAAACAAATGCAGTAGTTACACTTGCTTCATTCGGCAGAGTTAGGAGTTACATTGTAATTATGCCACCATATAAACAACAAACTCCTGCTACATTTTACCCTCATATCTACTAGTGTGAGTTTTGGTGGTTTATTCACTGCTCCCTTCCCATGAATACCCCCTATAAATGTATTAAGCCACCTAAGGATCTCCGATTTATCATCTTATACAGCAGGCATAGGGCGCATATATCTTTGCTATGGTGCAGCTGATGGAGGTCCGGGAACAAAGCGCTCAGATAAGCCACGCCCCCATCCAGTGATTGGCCGCATCGGACAGTGCCCAGCCTGCATCTTTAGCTCATCCCTATTTAAGGAGTTAGTACGGGCGGGCGCGCGCGGCCACACTAGCACCGAGCGGCTGCACGATACACATGCAGCGTCCTCCATCTGCTCTTTAAAGATTAGGCTTCAACCATGAATATTGTTTTAACCTTCCATTGCCCTTGACTCCTGATGAAGATGACCAGTAATAATCTGGGGCATCAGAAACGCGTCAAGGAGGGCATGCCATATTTGAGTTAGCCTCACAGAGCACAAAGAGGGATCTGTGGAGTCACACTATAGATGTCAAGTGTATGGACACAACAAGTGTGACCACATATGTTAAACACAGACCCATAAGACTGTCCTAGACACATATTGTCAGCCAGGCGCATTTACCAATCCTGACATGAGAATAGGTGTCTTTGAGGTATATACCTGTGACTGGTTAAAGTAAAACAGTCCAAGATACAGCACATACTGCTAACCAGATACAGATACCAATTCTGGTACAGGAATTATGCCTCTGAGCGATATGTTTGGTGGCTAAGCTAACGTAAGAGTTCTGGATGCTGCCACTGTCAGGGCTTATGAGATACCTGTTAAAGGGGTTCATGCCTGCTACTGTGAATATAAAGGACAAAAGCGAGGCAGCACTCCAATAAAGTTAAAAAGTAGTGGACTCTTTATTCCCAGGATGCAACGTTTCGGCTTACTCCATGAAGCCTTTCTCAAGCTACTACTACTGTGAATATCCATAAACAGAGGTATATACCCCTGACGATCTCCCTGAGGAGTCGGTGAACTTTCAGACTTGTGTGGTCAATAAGTGCCTTTCTTTACAAAAGAGAAAGGGATCAGCTATGTTAGTAGATACAACTAATACATTTTTGTTGTTTTATTTTAACCGATCAATCAGACAGTACAGCATTTTCGTGGAAGGGACGGTAAACCATCCCACCAGTTTTTCTGTGAGATTATTTTGCAAATAGTACAACCAAAGAACCAACAGGGTGACAAAAGGAAAGTACAATGTACATGACAATGTATTTGAATATGGAGGTACCAAAGGGGGACCTTCCATTTGTTTCAACGCATTTCCCCTTATGAAAGGTTCATCAGGGGACTATTACTCCAGCAGGGAGCTCGCCATGAAAAAATATCCAATCAAAAAGAGAGAAAAAAAAACCTTATATATATATATACTGTATATAAAAATAATAAATGACGCCTCCTTTATACACTGAAAGTACAGAAGAAGACCAAGGGTTTCTCTTGAACGATGATGTATAGATGTACTTCAAAAATAGCCTTGAGATTGGAACCATCAGTCCAGATAATTCAAATGACAATATATGGCCTATAAAAAAAGAAAAACTAAAATATTCAAACATATAAAGAATAATGCAAAAAAAAAAGAGACAAAAATAATAGTAGCAGATGGGAATTCCAGTTCTGGCACACACATGCAAAGCAGCAAGCAGAATGAACTTCATGGCCCCAGACTCTCCACCCAAAGATTTTAACACTTATTGGAAAATTCCCCCAGCACACCTAGACTGCGACTCTCCAGCAGGATGGTGGCCGCAGCTGAATGCACCATGTGAGTAAACCGCTCCTCCTCCTAAACAGACCAGCCGACCCAGATTTGGAGGGAGAAGTAGCAGTGGCAGTCGAGGTAGCTAAACTTCTGGCTAAAGATATTAAGGGCCAGCAATGCTGATCCAGCCCAGGCAGATGTTGCATTACATTCCTCTCAAATATCGGAGTTGGAGCCTCATGGAAGATAGAAGATGAGTTGGAAAGATCTCAGACTCAAATCTGACAGGTCCAAAAAACAAATCACGCTCTCCAGGAGAAAGTGGATCATTTGGAAAACAGGTTCAGGAGGAGTAACCTGAGGATCATTGGCTTACCAGAATTGATTTCTTTTGGACAGTTGCCAAATATCTGCACCACAGAAATACCTTATACATTGGGACTCACTGGCCCTTATTTTGTGGAAAGGACACACCGCCTAGGGCCCTCCATGGGACTTACACTCCAACAAGGAAAGGAACAAGGCCGCGCCCAACTATAGTTAAATATCTGAACTATGCTGATAAAGCTGCCATCTTGAGCAGATTCAAAAGTGTGATACTCCTATTGTTGTCAGAGGGAATGAACTGCTGATGAGGACCATTCTTTGGATGTGGTAAAAAAAAGTAAGTTCTTTTCTGAGGTGTGCTCTATACTGGTAGAGTGGAGACATCAGTTTACCTTCCAGTTCCCAGCCATGCTAAAATTCTTCACTTCTGAGGGACAGGCCGACATCCGGAAGAAGCCATGTCGTCTCTGGATATCCAAGAACTTACTTAGACCCGAAGATTAGGAAAAATTTGGACCGATTCAGAATTTCCTGGCCCTTTGTGGTAACAAATCAATCTTTCCCTAAAATGGCTGCTAAACATGTTACAAAGTGAAAGTGAGAAGCCTGGGAATGCTAGATGACCCATAATGTCATGCAGACAGCCAGTCAGCAGCTACCCAGCCTCTGTGATGTCACAGCCCTTTAAATCTCTCATCCTGCCCGTTCTCCGCCATTTAAATGGGAACTGAGTATAGGGAGAGACGTGACAAGCGCTAGAGACAGTGATTAAGAAAGCTTTTATTTGTAAAATATTGTATAGGAAGAGTTCATGGACAGCGTAGGGAGATTGTAGGGAGACTTTTTTACACAGTATAGGGAGAGTGCAGGGACTAATTGAACAGTGTCTACCTTGGTTGATAGATAAGCAATTCTATCACACCTTAATTTACTAATTGGGGTAAAAAAGCAGTCTAATACTATTGCTATTGGGGTGTCTACATTGTTTTATACATAAGAAATTCTATAACGCCTTGAGTCACTAATTGGGGTGAAAAAGCGGTCTAATACTACTACTAATAGGGTGTCCAAATTGTTTTATAAAAAGTAATTCTGTAAAGCCTTGATTCTTCGGGAAAAAGTGGGGGGAAAAAAGTGGTCTAATGCTACTGCTTTTGGGGCTCGGACTGGCCCACTGGGGAGTCGGTGAAATCCTCGGTGGGCCCATTGCATGTCTGCCTATACTAGTCAGTGGCAAACCCCAGCTGCCTGCTGACAAGCACTGTTGTAATAAAACAGAGCAGCATTCACCATAGGCACAGTGTGTATGTAGCAAGCATCTGGCGAGATTATCTGGCTGATCTCTGCTCTCACTGTCATCCAGCTGCTTGTCGTTCTTGTATAGCCAGCAACACAATATGGTGAGGCGGGGCCCATCTTCCCAACTTGAGGAGACCCCGCCTGAGCCCATTGACCTCTGCTGTTCTCACTATGTGCATCCACTTGCCTGATTCTGCACGCAGAGAGTGGAAGCTCTTCTGCTGATTAAAAACACCTGTCCTGTAGAGTACAAACCAAGGAAAAAGGGGATTCAGTCAGCACATCCCAGAGTGCAGGTGCTGGTTGCTATGGCTAAATACATGTCAAAGGAAAATACATAAATTGCAGCCGCACACCGCTACCCAGATTAAAGCACAAAATGCCATAGTGATATAGTATTTCCAAAGCTCATGCTATGCTTGTATAATAAATTAGAGACTCTTGGCAAATACATTGAATGGGCTCAAATAATTTTGTACAAGAGTCTCTAATTTATTATACAAGCATAGCATGAGCTTTGGAATACTATATCACTATGGCATTTTGTGCTTTATCTGGTAGCGGTGTGCGGCTGCAATTTATGTATTTTCTTTTTCAAATAAAACTACAAAAGTGTGTCCAGTCCCTAAAGTATTGGAAGAAAAGGTATTTAGTGATTTTAAAAAAATGCTCATGTTTTTACTGTTCCCCTCTCTGAAAATTACAACTCCCAGCATGCCCTGTCAGATGCAGACCTTCAGGACCTGCTGAGAGTTGTAGCAGGTCCTGAAGGTCTGCATACTCCTAGGCCTATTCACACCATGTATACCATGATAGAAGCTTCTATGGCTTCTGCTGCTGTATATGGTGCACTGAATGGAGCTAAGCCATGAACAGACACTGCGTCAAAAGTGGTCATGTCTCTTCTTGGGGCAGTTGCAGGTTTAACCCCTTTAGGACAGGGCCATTTTCTGTTTTTTTTTTTTACTCCCAGTCCTTCCAGAGCCCTAACTTTTTTATTTTTCAACTCACATAGCTGTATGACGGCTTGTTTTTTTGCGGGACAAGTTATACTTTTTTAACGGCACCATTTACGGTTGCATACAATGTAGTGGGAAACAGGAACATTTTTTTTAAATGGCGTAGAATTATAAAAAAAAAAACAAAAACAAAAAAACCCAGTTCCGCTACAGTTTTATGAGTTTTGTTTTTACAGCATTTTCTATGCGGTAAAACTGACTTGTTACTTTCATTCTCTAGGTCAGTATGATTACATCTATACCACATATGCCTAGATTTAATACTGACAAAAAAACTTTTAAAAAACTATTTTTTTTCTTTGCCTTGCCATGTTGGCACCAGTAACCTTTTTGTTTTTATGTCTATGGAGCTGTGTTAGGGCTCATTTTTTGCCGGACAATCTAGTTTTTATTGTATACCATGTTGGAGTGTGTATGACTGTTTGCTCAATTTTTATTCACATTTTTAAAAACTTTTATTTATTTTACACTTTTTAATAATTCCCCTAGGGAACTTGAACAATAAATTATTAGATTGCTTCTGACATAGACTCCAATTCATTAGCATTGTACTATATTAGAGTTACAGGCAGGGTCTTCATGGGAACATAGCTGCTGCATCCTCGAATCATTCAGAAGGACCGAGCACCATCCGGGTATCCTGATCCCCACTAGGTTATTGAGCTCCCAGATGTTTTACAGTAGTCACATTTGACCATGGCATCTGAGGAGTTAAATGTGTGTGACTGACGTTATTGTCAATTGCATATATTAGCCCTCAGTACCTGCTGTTTAAAACAGCAAACACTTAGTGGCTATAGCGCCTGCTGCGCTCGCGAGCGGGCGCCATCTTTAAATATCCAACTCATAACGTATATTTAAAGGGACTTTCTGAGACATTATAACTGATGACCTATCCTGAGGATAGATCATTAGTATCTTATCGGTGGGGGTCCAACACCCGGGATCTCTGCCGATCAGCTGTTTGAGACGGTACCGGTGCTCCTGTGAGCACTGTTCTCTTCTCTCTGCTTTTCTAAGCCAGTGACAACACATTCATTGATCAAGTGGCCTAGGCGCAGCTCAGCCCCAAAGAAGTGAATGGGGCCGAGCATGATACTAAGCACAGCCGCTATTTAATATACGGCGCTGTGCTTGGTGAGCTGTGAGGAGGCCATGGCGCTACTGCGATCGTTAGGGATCCTGGGTGTCAGATCCCCACCAATCAGATACTGATGACCTATCCACAGGATAGTTTATTGGAGTGATAAAGACCCTGTAGGGGTAGATACCTGGTGGTGTATGGCATATTCACTTCAATAAACTTATCCTTTTAAATATGCCAGCAAAATTTTCTTCACTTTGGATATTGTTTAGGATGAATGGGGGACTGGGTCGTTAATCGAGGACGTGGACTGTCCACATGTGAGTGCCATCCAAACTACTGACTGTAAATAACTAAATGAGTTGCTTAATGGGAAACAATTTGATATAGTGCAGTTGCAGTGCACAATACTGCTCTGTTTAGCACACTGTATTGCGTGCTAAAAGGCATACATTCATGTGCATGAGCCTGAAAAATGAACAACTTATACCCTTAGCTCTAGGGTGGGCCCCCAAAATCAATTCCACTGGTGGGCCCTAGGCACCCCAGTCCGACACTGGGTGTCCACATTCTTTTATAAATAGGTAATTCTACAATGCCTTGATTCTGTAATTGGGGTGAAAAAGCACTCTATTTTTACAGTTATTTGTTTTCCCCCTTGTTTTATAGATAAGTAATTCCATTAGGCCTTGATTCTGTAACTGCATTGAAAAAGCAGTCTAATACTACTGCTATTAGGGGCATCCACAATTTATTATGGATAAGTAATTACATTAGGCCTTGATTCTGTAAGTGGGGTGAAAAAGCGCTCTATTTTTTACAGTTATTTGGTTTTCCACTTTGTTTTATAGATAAGTAATTCCATTAGGCCTTGATTCTGCAATATAAAACAGACAGGTTTCAGGGCCTTCCAAGGGAACAGGCAGTGGCAAAAACATTGCTAGAGCTGGCAGAAGTAGCATCAGAAGAAAGGGGGGTGGTAGCAACAGTCGCGGCAACAGGCCAGAGCTGCCAGTGTCATCCAGAGGTCGTGTCACACCAGGGAGAAACTACTCCGCAGCCTTCAACAAGAAATCAAATCCTCCTCGTCAACTGCAGATCGGAAACTATGGTCACTGATAACAGGAAGAACATTCTGTCGGCACTGCGTCAAGCAGGGCTGACTCATGTGCCCTGTAAGGCGCACATCTTTAATCTGGTTGTAAACCGGTTCCTGAAGTCTTCCACCCAACTGCAAGACATTTTGAAAATGGCCAGGAAACTGTGCATGCACTTCAGCCACTCTTACCCTTCAAAACACCCCCTCCTTGAGCTGCAAAGGCAGAATGGCGTTCCCCAACATTGCCTCATATGCAACGTTTCCACATGTTGGTACTCCACCCTCCATATGTTGGACCGACTATATGAGCAGAGGAAGACCGTGAACGGTTTCCTGATTATGCCGGCGGACAGGTGTACTCCTCTGTGTAACTTCGACGTTAGCCAGTGGCAGCTCATGTGTGACAGCTGTCGTTTGCTCGGGCCGTTTGAGGAGACCACTTTATTTGTCAGTCACCAGAACTACGGGATGAATGATGTCATTTCACTCCTTCACATCCTGGAGCAGATGCTGATAAATCTGGCTGGCCAGAGGACAGGAGATGTGGAGCCTACATCTCACGGCCAACTGAGCCATGTGGGGGCTGAACTGGCGGAGAAGGAGGATGAGGGAATTCACACACAAGCAAATAGGTGGTTTATCTGCACAAGTGAAAGGAGAGGAGCATGAGGAGCTGGACGGTGATGAGGAAGACCAGGCAGATGACCCCAACACACAGTGGTAGTATGCAGTGAAGATGGAGGTAGGGAGTCCCTCCGATTCCCTTGTGCAAATGGCCAGATGCATGCCGAGTTTCTGGCTGTCCACCATGTTAGACCCTCACTACTGCTCCAAAATGGGGGCCTTTTTTCCACCTGCTGAGAGGGAGGATAAAGTGAACTACCATTGAGACATCCTATGTAGTCAGTTGGCCGCTGCCTCTGCACCATCACCCATCCTCACAAAGGTCTGATCGGGAGGG
>ONZH01021962.1:0-15809 GCA_900303285.1 Rhinella marina | reverse complement strand
GTAGGTGGACCTCCGGAAAAATTGTTTGGAGAGAGGGCCTGTAGGGGCCCTCCGGAAAAATTGTTTGAAGAGAGGGCCTGTAGGGTGGACCTCTGGAAAAATTGTTTGGAGAGAGGGCCTGTAGGGGGCCCCCTGAAAAATTGTTTGAAGAGAGGGCCTGTAGGGGGCCCTCCTGAAAAATTGTGCTAAAAGAGTGCCAGTTGGACCTCTAAAAAATGGCGTTTTTTGGGTCAGCGTTAGGCAAAGACGATATGGAGGAGGAGGAGGAGTAGGAGGAGTAGAGAAGAGGAATCGGATACATAAGTTATTTAAATCTTTAGCTGCTTTCCCCCGGAGGAGATTTGAATTCCGGTGAAATCCAGGCTTTGTTCATTTTAATAAGCGTCAGCCTGTCAGCGCTGTCAGTTGACAGGCGTGTACGCTTATCGGTGATGACGCCACCAGCTGCACTGAATACCCGCTCTGACAGCACGCTAGCGGCAGGGCAGGCCAGCACCTCCAAGGCGTACAGCGCCAGTTCAGGCCATGTGTCCAGCTTTGAACCCAGTAGTTGTATGGAGCAGAGTGATCGGTCCGGACGTTGGTATGGTCAGCTAGGTACTCCCTCACCATCTTTTTGTACAGGCTCCCCCTACTCTGCCTAGACTGGGGACAGGTGACAGTGTCTTGCTGGGGTGACATAAAACTGGCAAAGGCCTTGGAGAGCGTTCCCCTGCCAGTACTGGACAAGCTGCCTGCTCGCCTCCTCTCCCCCGCTACTTGGCCCACAGAACCATGCCCTCTGCCGCTAGCGGCGTCAGATGCGAAGGATTGCTTCAGCTTGTGCACTAGGGCCTGTTGATATTGATTCACTCTCATACTCCTTTCCTCCTACAGGGATGAGAGTGGAAAGGTTCTGCTTGTACCGTGGGTCCAGGAAAGTGAACACCCAGTAATCGGTGTTTGAAAAAATGCTTCTAACGCGAGGGTCACGGGATAGGCAGCCTAACATGAAGTCTGCCATGTGCGCCTGAGTCTCAACACGCAAGAATTCCCTCTCCTCACTGGCCTGTTTCTCCATTTCCTCCTCCTCCTCCTCCTCCTAGTCCTCCTCTTCAGCCCATACACGCTCAAGAGTTAAGAAGGACTGAGCACTGGTACCCTCTTCTGTCTCGCCGACATTATCCTCCTCTTCCTCCTCATCCTCATCCCCCTCCTCCGATACGCTCTGAGAAACAGACCGGAGGGTGCTCTGGCTATCAAGCGACATATCTTCCTCCACCGTCTCTTGTGACTAGCGCAAATCATCCGACTTGATGCTGAGCAGTGAGTTTCTCAACAGGCAAAGCAGCGGGATGGTGAGGCTGATAATGGCGGCATCGCCGCTGACCATCTGTGTTGACTCCTCAAAGTTGGTCAACACCTGGCAGATATCAGACATCCACGTCCACTCCTCATTGTAGACTTGTGGAATCTGAGTGACCTGACTACCAGTTCTGGTGGAAGTTGACATCTGGCAGTCTACAATCGCTCTGCGCTGCTGGTAAACTCTGGATAACATGTTTAATGTCGAATTCCATCTTGTGGGCACGTCGCACAACAGTTATAGGCGGCGCTGCGCTGCCCTGAGAGTGGCAGCATCTGTGGTCGACTTGCGGAAATGCGCACAGATGCGGCACACCTTTGGTGAGCAAAGCAGACAGATTGGGGTATGTCTTGAGGAACCGCTGAACTATTAGATTGAAAACGTGGGCCAGGCATGGCTCATGTGTCAGTCTGCCGAGTTGCAGAGCTGCCACCAGGTTACGCCCGTTGTCACACACAACCATGCCTGGCTTGAGGTTCAGCGGTGCCAGCCACAGATCGGTCTGCGCCGTGATGCCCTATAACAGCTCTTGGGCGGTGTGCCTTTTGTCACCTAAGCTCAGCAGTTTGAGCAACGCCTGCTGGCGCTTACCCACGGCACTGCTGCTGCGCCTAAAGCTACCGACTGAAGGCGCCATGCCCACGGATGGTAATTCGGAGGAGGAGGTGGAGGAAGAGGAGGGGTCGGAGGAGGATGCATAGTACGTCGGAGAGACCGTGATCGAGGTAGGCCCCGCAATCCTCGGTGTGGGCAGTACATGAGCGGCCCCAGGGTAAGACTCGGTCCCAGCCTCCACCAAGTTAACCCAATATGCCGTCAGTGATATATAGGGTCCCTGCCCAGCAGCACTTGTCCACGTGTCCATGGTTAGGTGGACCTTCTCAGAAACAGCGTCTGACAGGGCACGGATGATGTTCTGTGACACGTGCTGGTGTAGGGATGGCACGGCACATCGGGAAAAATAGTGGCGGCTGGGGACCGAATACCGAGGGGCAGCCACCGCCATGAGATTGCGAAAGGCCTCGGTCTCTACCAGCCTATAGGGCAGCATCTCCAGGCTCAGCAATTTGGATATGTGGACGTTGAGGGCTTGGGCATGTGGGTGGGTGGAACTGTATTTCCTCTTGCGCTCCAGCGTCTGCTGTAAAGACAGCTTAACGCTGCGCTGGGACACATTGGTGGACGCTGTGGAGGATCATGGAGGCGAGGTGTGGTTTTCCGGTAGGAGGTGCTCATGCCGGGGTCCTGGGCAGGGGGTTGACTAGCAGAGGCAGTTAGTGTCACAGGGGAAGGAGCAGTGGTGGGACCCACAGGAGGTGAACGGCCTTGGTTCCATTGAGTGGGGTGTTTAGCACTCATATGCCTGCGCATGCTGGTGGTGGTTAGGCTAGTAGTGGTGGCACCCCTGCTGATCCTGGTGTGGCACAGGTTGCACACCACAGTCCATCGGTCATCCTCACTTTCTTTAAAGAACCTCCAGACTTGAGAACATCTAGGCCTCGCCACTGGAGCTTCACTACGTGAAACAGTTGCTGCTGATGCACCAGCTCTGGCCCTGCTTCTTCCTCTGGCCACACCACTGCCTCTTCCAACCTGTTCTGGTGCAGCACTCGCCTCCGCCTCAGAAGCACTGTCTTCACTCGGCTTATCAACCCAGCTTGGGTCAGTCACCTCGTCTTCCTCCGATTCCTCAGTCTGCTCCCCCCTCGGACTTCCTGCCCTTACAACAACTTCACCACTGTCTGACAACCATGTCTCCTCATCGTCCGACACCTCTTTACACACTTCTTCCACTAAGTCAACATTGTCATCATCATCATCACCCACAGACTGCGACAGTTGAAAAACTTGGGCATCGGGAAAGAGGTCAGCAGCAACCTGAGAAGTGGTTTGTGACTCTGGGAAGGGTCCAGAAAACAGTTCCTCAGAGTATACCAGATCGCATTCCAAATTTTCCTGGGAGGGGGCAGACTGTGGGGAAGGAGGTTGAGGTGGAGGAGCCAGAGGAGTGCTCCCTTGGGTAACGTGGGTGGACTGCGTGGAAGACTGACTGGTGGACAAATTACTTGAAGCATTGTCCGCAATCCACGACATCAGCTGTTCGCACTGTTGTGGTAGCAATAGTCCTCTACCACGTGTCCCTGTAAGTTGAGACATGAAGCTAGGGAGTGTAGCTCTGCGGCGTTCCCTTGCTCCCTCATCAACAGGTACTCTCTCACCCTGCCCAGGACCACGGCCTCTGCCCCCTGCAGTAAGTGAATGCCCACGCCCACGCCCATGCCCTCGTCTTTGACCCTTAGCCCTGGGGTTCAACATTTTATGTATTTAAGTGTATTATATGTACAAAAAAAAATGGGCCTGCTGTACTGAAACCCACAAACTTGTTCAATCTGAACAAGAAAATATATAGGTGGATAAGTTAGAGCAAAATTACGTATGTTATTACGTACCGTGCAGTATGGAGCAATTACACTGAAACTATTAGATTAGGCAGACTTGGTCTGCTTAAGTGAAACCCAGACAAATGTCGCACAGAGATTTTTGTAATGTAGCTATATCAGTGAGAGCAAAAGACCTTTTTTTAATTACGTGACATAAAGTATAGGTCACCTGGACAGAAAATACGGATTGTGGTTTGTATATAGGTGGATAAGTTAGAGCAAAATTACGTATGTTATTATGTACCGTGTTGTATGGAGCAAATACACTGAAACTATTAGATTAGGCAGACTTGGTCTGCTTAATTGCAACCCAGACAAATGTCGCACAGAGATTTTTGTAATGTAGCTGTCTCAGTGAGAGCAAAAGACCTTTTTAAATTAAGTGACGTACAGAATGTGTCACCTGGACAGAAAATCCGGATTGTGGTGACTGAACAGCTGAACTGTGACACACAGAATGGTTCCACACAGCTGTATGAAATGGATTTGTATCACTGAGATAAAACAACAAAAAAACAATTTTTATATATATATATATATTTTTTTTTATATATAATTTTTTTTTTAACGTGACGTGCAGAAACTATCAGAGAGCATTTTGACTGCAACCCAGACAAATGTCGCACAAAGATTTTTGTAATGTAGCTGTCTCAGTGAGAGCAAAAGACCTTTTCTACTGACATGACGTACAGAATGTGTCACCTGGACAGAAAATACGGATTGTGGTGACTGAACAGCTGAACTGTGACACACAGAATGGTTCCACACAGCTGTATGAAATGGATTTGTATCACTGAGATAAAACAACAAAAAAACTATTTTTTTTTATATATATATATATATTTTTTTTTTATATAATTTTTTTTTTTAACGTGACGTGCAGAAACTATCAGAGAGCAAACTCAGCCCCTGCTGACTGTGGCTATTTTGACTGCAACCCAGACAAATGTCGCACAGAGATTTTTGTAATGTAGCTGTCTCAGTGAAAGCAAAAGACCTTTTTTAATTAAGTGACGTACAGAATGTGTCACCTGGACAGAAAATACGGATTGTGGTGACTGAACAGCTTAACTGTGACACACAGAATGGTTCCACACAGCTGTATGAAATGGATTTGTATCACTGAGATAAAACAACAAAAAAACTATTTTTTTTATATATATATATATATATATATATATTTTTTTTTATATAATTTTTTTTTTTAACGTGACGTGCAGAAACTATCAGAGAGCAAACTCAGCCCCTGCTGACTGTGGCTATTTTGACTGCAACCCAGACAAATGTCGCACAGAGATTTTTGTAATGTAGCTGTATGAGTGAGAGCAAAAGACATTTTTTACTGACGTGATGTACAGAATGTGTCACCTGGACAGAAAATACGGATTGTGGTTTGTGGTGAGTGGACAGCTGAACTGTGACACACAGAATGGTTCCACACTGCTGTATGAAATGGATTTGTATCACTGAGATAAAACAATAAAAAAAGGGTTATATATGTCGATAGCTGCACTACTAGTGCCATCCAGCCCAGCCAGGAGACAAAAAAAAATGTCTTGTAGCCCTTAGAAGGGCTGTTGGGTTCTTTTGAGATCACTCCTGCCTAACAGAGAACTAAATCCAGGCCCTAACACTCTCCCTGAAACGCAGCAGCTCTGTCCCTAACGACATCCAGACAGCATCTGAGCCGAGCACCGCCGGCAGTCACTAGTATATTCCAGGGTCACCTGATCAGGCCAGCCAACCCCTGCTATCGACATTGAAGGGTCCCACGTGATGCTAGGTGTACCGCAGAGTCTCCTGGCTTGTGATTGGCTGAGTTTATAGGCGCCAAAAATTTAAAATGCGGGAGATGCCATTTCCTCGAGCATGGCGAGATACTCGTCCGAGCAGCGAGCACTTACGAGTACCGTAATACTCGAACGAGCATCAAGCTCGGACGAGCATGCTCTCTCATCTCTAGTTAAGATGTTATAGACTCGGCATACATTAGGGCGTCTAAGCATGGGAGGAGAGAGAATTCTGAGAGGAGATGTAGAGATCAGCCTTGGTCGGTATTTACATTTGATCATAGTCCCATGGCGAGTATTATTAAAAAGACAATTTTGAATAATTGATATATATTGGCACAGGAGTCGTTGAGAGAGAGGACACAGTTTAAACCGATTGTTAGTTCTAGGAGAAGTAGAACTATCAGAGATGCCCTAGTGAAGAGCTCGTTTAAAGAGGAAAATACCAATTGGTTAGGAAAATCGGATGTAAAAGAGAATTTTAGCTGTGGACATTGTTCTATGTGTAAGTTTGTCCACAGATCTAAGTTTCTTAAAACAGGAGGAATAGATCATGTAGTAAAGTACTTTATTTTCTGTAAGACCCAGTATGTAGTCTATGTTATTTTTTGTCCCTGTGGTAGGTTCTACATAGGGAAAACGATTAGAGTCCGATACATAAGATTTCAGGAACATACAAGATCTATTAAGTCACGGATAGGAACCCCCAGATTGATTCAACATGTACACGAGGCACATGATGGAAGAAGTGATGTGCTAAAATGTGCAGGTATAGAAGTAGTAAATGTACCAGAGAGAGGGGGAGATAGAGGGTGTATTTTGCTGCAGAAGGAAGCTGCATGGATAATCAAAAGTGATGCAATAGGTCCGCTTGGACTAAATGATAAGAATGACCTTGCAGTGTTCATTTGATAACATTTTTATTTCACATGTTTTTCATGTTTTAATTTAATGACATGTTTACATCTTGTAACCATGGTGATGACACATGCGGGTCACAGCGTTCCTCCTGCTCCTCCTCTTTTCAACCTCAGAGAAGCCTTTCACTTGCATCATCTCTGTCTTCATTGCTCATTCCTAGTGGGGTGCTTTCTTTTTTCCTAAGAAGAGACAACAAAAACCCATCATGTATTATGGAAGGTACTCACTAGAGTCTTCCTGTTGATGAATTGTGTGAGAACAGTCAGTATTTGGACTGCCGTGAACAGAGGGTTAACTGTGTTCGTTGTGGTGGTTAAGTAGTGGCACCTGGTGTTAGTGGCAGTGGTACAGACAGTGAGATTTGGGGATCATACAGAGCAGGGAATTGGGAGGGGGGTCAAGGCAATAACATATCACAGTCTGATAAAGGTGCCATGGATACTGAGGATGGCGATTAATGTGTGTTGGACAGGATCTGGTAGCCAGATTGAGATGCTGAGGAGGAGGTAAAGTCAGAGTAAGAGGGTGGTGGCAGCAGAAGCAGCAATAAAGGGCACAAGCAATGTATAGCCAGAAACTCCCAAGAAACTACTAGGGACAGATCTGCTTCTTTTATGGTCAGCTTGGGAATTGGTGATGCTGCTGACACTGTGGGCACAGGCTCAATATGTGTCAGACCTAATCTTCTAGCTGCCACTAGCTCTTTACGAGTATCTCCAGACTAGAAGTTTTTCTCTCCAGTGCTGGAAGACAAGAGCATTGCCATGTGCAAGACCTGAAGGATTAAAATAAGCCGTGGGCATTCAACCACAAACGTAAGCAATGCGGCTCTACTGACCCACATGAAGCAACATCACCAGTTACTGTGGAAAAATAGAAGTGTCCATCAGCTAGCATAAAAAGTGTGTCCCAATTTTCCCAGGATCCTTTGTGGCAGCCAAGCCGCATCCACTTGTTGTACAGTGTCCTTGTCATTGTCATAATAATTTACTGCTTCTCTTGCTCAGACTACTCCATCATTAGCTATGGATAACACAATATGTGGCCAGGAAACAACTCTAAATGCCCAGCAATCTGCTGGTGTACAACTTAACTCCCACATGGCCAAGTTGTGGGCAGTGCAGTCACTGCCTTACCAATTAGCTGATTCTGTTGCCTCTAGGGAAGCTGATGGTACACGTTCAGCCTCTCTGGAAGATGCCTGCCTGGCATTATTTCTTCCAAAAAGAGATCCTTGCCTTGTATTGTCACATGGCAGAGAACCAGTGATGCCCCTCACTTGTGGCAAGGTGCCTTTCTTTGCATTTCAGACATTTTTATGTGACAGGGAATGGCCTCCTGGACTTGCAGTGACAAAACAGTCTGCCATTGCACCACTTGATCCATGATGTTCCACTGGAATTCCACTTTGAATATTCTAGAGCGTCTGTTTGAGCAGCATAAAGTGGTGAATGATTTTGTCATGCACCAGACCACCTCGGCAGGGAGCATGTGTTGTTTCAAAGGCAGGCAGTGGCAGCTCATCAGAGATACCTGTTGAATACTAAAGCCCTTAGAAAAGTCACAAAATTGTCATCCCCCTGGTGCAACAAGAGATAATGTAAGAACAGCATACTCGTTTTGCTTGCCTCCCTGTAGCTGTTGGGGGCCAACACAGAGGAAGTCCCATGGAGAAGGAGGATGAGAAGCTACCACTGGAAGAGGAGGAGCATGAAGAGGAGGAGTTACTTGTGCAGGATGGCAAAACTGATGATGGTGGTCAGAGATTGAAAGAATTTACTTCTCAGATACACTGGACAAAATCTGTATGTTTGCAGGTAATCATCTGCAGATTTTCATCAAAAATCTGTCCCTTGGGACATCAGAGTGTCATATACCAATTTTTGGGCCAATTGGGAATCTATTTGGGTCCAAATCTTTTTTTTTTTTTTAATTTACTGAATTAGACATGAAATGAACTTCAGATACTGTATTCATATCAGCTGCATAAAAGCTGAGAATCATGAATCTTGGACACATTACAGGAGTTTAGAAGCTTTTTTTATGGACTCCCACTGATGACACAAACATGCAAAAGAATATTTTATTGTTTCACAGTACAAAGGTCACTTTTGCCTTTTCTGATTTGCATAATACTACTCATTGAACTAGTGCTAATTCATTTACATCTGATTTACGGTTTGTCACAACATTGTATAAAATGTTTCCAAGGTTCATTTTGTCTTTAAATATTAGTCTGAGATTTGTAATTAGATTCTATTTAATTTAAAACCAGAAATTTGATATACTGCCTCTCATGACAGGGTTGTAGCTTTTCATTAACAAACATAAAAAATGTGCTGCTTCCAGCATATGTCATGATGCTTTTAACGCAGTGGCATTAGGCACGGTATATTTTGCATTTAAGCTTCTTAAAATGAGGAGAATGTATCCAGAAAACTATCCACTAGCGCTACCTTTAGAGACACTTTTTGTTGCTGCCGTTACCGCAGCAGTACTGCACACCTGCTGTTCTGGAAAACCAAATACGTATATATCTATATAATGGCACCGCGCAACTGGTATATTGATATCCCTTATTCACCTAGATGGTACTTTTAATTCAATAACTTTCCTCTGTAAGATTTAGTATACCACTCAGTTCACCTCTGGAGCGGTAGTTAGCACATATGTCTCAATGTTCCGTACACTCAAAATGCTGTATTCATAGCGTACTGGATTAGTTACACATGTGTTCCTACCTTTCTAGTGGCATGCACAAGGTCTTGCGCAAGAGGGGCTAATGAGGTGGAGATATAAAGGAGGATACAGAGCCTAACTGGAAAAATACCCTGAGGAAGAACACCGTGTTGTTTGAAACGTGGCTCAATTACCTATCCGTAGCACAGGTGACGTCACCGCACGCTCTGAGTGAGCGTGAGCTACAGACAAGCAAGCGGAGCTGAGCCACCGGCCGGGGCTCGCTCCAGAAATTGAGAAAGTCCCTAGGAAGAACCGGGACCGTATCCTGAACCACCGAACACCCTGAAGACCTTGTGCATGCCACTAGAAAGGTAGGAACACATGTGTAACTAATCCAGTACGCTATGAATACAGCGTTATGAGTGTACGGAACATTGAGACATATGTGCTAACTACCGCTCCAGAGGTGAACTGAGTGGTATACTAAATCTTACAGAGGAAAGTTATTGAATTAAAAGTACCATCTAGGTGA
Source organism: Rhinella marina (assembly GCA_900303285.1). Classification (NCBI taxonomy): domain Eukaryota; kingdom Metazoa; phylum Chordata; class Amphibia; order Anura; family Bufonidae; genus Rhinella; species Rhinella marina. The sequence continues at coordinate 6,098 of ONZH01021962.1, read as the reverse complement.
ATAAGGGATATCAATATACCAGTTGCGCGGTGCCATTATATAGATATATACGTATTTGGCTTCTTAAAATGAAATGCAAATTATCAAAAATCTATTACAGGATTAGCATACAACAACTATTAAAAAAATTACATACTTTGTTAATGATTTTTGGTTTGGGTTAAAATATCTCATTATTATTTTAAACATATTAATAATACCAGCATTATTATTTATTATTACAAATTAAATGTATAATTTGGACCTTGCCTTCCCAGACTCATAACTTTTTTTTTCATTCACATAGCCTTATGGGGGCTTATTTTTTGAAGAACAAGTTGTACTTTCTAATGGCACCATTTACAGTTGTATATAATATAGTGAGACGCAAGAAAAAAATTCCAAGATTGCAGTTTATTGCTACTTTTACAAAAGTTGCAGTTGGTAAATCTGACATGTAATTAATTACCATAGCTAACCATGACCACTCCCTTAGTTTCCAAAGTGGTGTAAAGTCACAAAACACTGTACATTTATTGCTTGAGAATTGTGTGAGACAAAAAAGGTAAATGACAAATTCCCCACCGTGTATCCACAATCGTGTGTCAAGTAAGTAAAGAGTAAAGTTTTATCTAATGATATTGGTAAGTAAAAATGTAGAGAGAAAAGTATAGGGATATGAATACGGATTGTCTTCCACTGCATTACACTGCATTACAGCGGTGCTTGAAAGTTTTTTGAACCCTTCAGAATGTTCTGTATTACAGCATTAGATTTTCATGATTTACAAGTCATAAAAGTAGATAAAGATAAGCAAATAAAACATAGTAGCATAGTTTATAAGGCCAAAAAAAACATCTGTTTATCCAGTTCGGCCTGTTATCCTGCAAGTTGATCCAGAGGAAGGCAAAAAAACCCTGTGAGGTAAAAGCCAATTTTCCCCACTTCAGTCCCACATTTTAGACTTGCTTATGTATTTATTGAGCGAAACAATCTAATATCACAAGTCTGCGAGTGGTAAAGTGAGTGAACCTTTAGGATTAACAGATAATTTGAGTTAGGTGTTTTCAATAAATGGGATGATAATAAGGTAGAAATATTGTGGAAGGACCTGAATCTAGCAGTTCAAGGGAGGAAACCCACCAACATAACAGAGCTGAAACTGTTTTGTATGAAAGAATATTCTAAAATTTCTCCAGACCGATGTGCAAAACAACAATTACTAAAAATGTTTAATTACAGTTATAACTGTACAAATATACAGTACGCCCTAAGAGCTTAGAAAGACAGAAGAGTATTTATTTTTTTTTTTACTATAATATTATTTCCTGATTTTACAACCTTCTGAATTTCGTTTATTGTTGTCACTTTGAAATTAGATATTAACTAGAGATGAGCGAGCATACTCGTCCGAGCTTAGTGCTCGTTCGAGTATTAGGGTACTCGTAAGTGCTCGCTGCTCGGACGAGTATCTCGCCATGCTCGAGGAAATGGCAACTTCCGCATCGTGCTTTTTTGGAGCCTAAAAACACAGCCAATCACAAGCCAGGAGACTCTGCATACCACCCGGCATCACGTGGGGCCCTTACATGTCGATAGCAGGGGTTGGCTGGCCTGATCAGGTGACACTGGAATATACTACCGACTGGCCGCGGTGCTCGGCTCAGATGCCGTCTGGATGTCGTTAGGGATAGAGCTGCTGCCTTTCAGGGACCGTGTTAGGGCCTGCATTTAGTTGTCTGTTAGGCAGGGATCACCCACAAAGAACCCAACAGCCCTTCTAAGGGCTAGAAGACATTTTATTTTATTTTTTTTGTCACTTGGCTGGCTGGCACTAGTAGTGCAGCTATCGCCATATCTAACCCTGTTTTTTTTTATTGTTCTATCTCAGTGATACAAATCCATTGCACACAGCACTGTGGAACCATTCTGTGTGTCACAGTTCAGCACTGACTCACTCCAATCCATATATACTGTCCAGGTGACACTTTCTGTACGTCACAGAATACAACCAAGTCATTTGCTACCAATATCATCTACAGCTTGATCCAGAAAACTCTCTGTGCGACATTTGTCTGGGTCGCAGACTAAATAGTCACCGTTAACAGGGTGTCAGTCAGTCCTACCATAGTTCCTGCACGTCATGTTCCCAAAAAAACAAAATATAAAAAAAAATTATTTTTTCAGTTGTTTTAGCTCAGTGATACAAATCCATTTTACTCAGCTGCGTGTCACCTTTCTGTGTGTCACAGTTCAGTACACTAGCTCCCATCGGTATATACTGTCCAGGTGACACTTTCTGTACGTCACAGAATACAACCAAGTCATTTGCTACCAATATCATCTACCGCTTGATCCAGAAAATTCTCTGTGCGACATTTGTCTGGGTCGCAGACTAAATAGCCACCGTTAACAGGGTGTCAGTGAGTTCTACCATAGTTCTTGCACGTCACGTTCATAAAAAAAACAAAATATAAAAAATAAAAATTTATTTTTTCAGTTGTTTTAGCTCAGTGATACAAATCCATTTTACTCAGCTGTGTGTAACCTTTCTGAGTGTCACAGTTCAGCACTTTCGCTCCCATCCGTATATACTGTCCAGGTGACACTTTCTGTACGTCACAGAATACAACCAAGTCATTTGCTACCAATATCATCTACAGCTTGATCCAGAAAACTCTCTGTGCGACATTTGTCTGGGTCGCAGACTAAATAGTCACCGTTAACAGGGTGTCAGTCAGTCCTACCATAGTTCCTGCACGTCATGTTCCCAAAAAAACAAAATATAAAAAAAAAATTATTTTTTCAGTTGTTTTAGCTCAGTGATACAAATCCATTTTACTCAGCTGCGTGTCACCTTTCTGTGTGTCACAGTTCAGTACACTAGCTCCCATCGGTATATACTGTCCAGGTGACACTTTCTGTACGTCACAGAATACAACCAAGTCATTTGCTACCAATATCATCTACCGCTTGATCCAGAAAATTCTCTGTGCGACATTTGTCTGGGTCGCAGACTAAATAGCCACCGTTAACAGGGTGTCAGTGAGTTCTACCATAGTTCTTGCACGTCACGTTCATAAAAAAACAAAATATAAAAAAAAAAATTTTATTTTTTCAGTTGTTTTAGCTCAGTGATACAAATCCATTTTACTCAGCTGTGTGTAACCTTTCTGTGTGTCACAGTTCAGCACTTTCGCTCCCATCCGTATATACTGTCCAGGTGACACTTTCTGTACGTCACAGAATACAACCAAGTCATTTGCTACCAATATCATCTACCGCTTGATCCAGAAAATTCTCTGTGTGACATTTGTCTGGGTCACAGACTAAATAGCCACCGTTAACAGGGTGTCAGTCAGTCCTACCATAGTTCCTGCACGTTACGTTCCCAAAAAAACAAAATTGTAAAAAATATAAAAAAACAAATATAAAAAAAAATATTTTTTCAGTTGTTTTAGCTCAGTGACACAAATCCATTTTACTCAGCTTGTGTAACCTTTCTGTGTGTCACAGTTCAGCACATTCGCTCCCATCCGTATATACTGTCCAGGTGACACTTTCTGTACGTCTCACAATACAACCAAGTCATTTGCTACCAATATCATCTACCGCTTGATCCAGAAAACTCTCTGTGCGACATTTGTCTGGGTCGCAGACTAAATAGCCACCGTTAACAGGGTGTCAGTCAGTCCTACCATAGTTCCTGCACGTTACGTTCCCAAAAAAACAAAATTGTAAAAAATATATAAAAAAACAAATAAAAAAAATATATATATTCTTTCAGTTGTTTTAGCTCAGTGATACAAATCCATTTTACTCAGCTTTGTGTAACCTTTCTGTGTGTCACAGTTCAGCACATTCGCTCCGATCCGTATATACTGTCCAGGTGACACTTTCTGTACGTCACAGAATACAACCAAGTCATTTGCTACCAATATCATCTACCGATTGATCCAGAAAACTCTCTGTGCGACATTTGTCTGGGCCGCAGACTAAATGGCCACCGTTAACAGGGTGTCAGTCAGTCCTACCATAGTTCCTGCACGTTACGTTCCCAAAAAAACAAAATTGTAAAAAAATATATAAAAAAACAAATATAAAAAAAAAATTATTTTTTCAGTTGTTTTAGCTCAGTGATACAAATCCATTTTACTCAGCTTTGTGTAACCTTTCTGTGTGTCACAGTTCAGCACATTCGCTCCCATCCGTATATACTGTCCAGGTGACACTTTTTGTACGTCACAGAATACAACCAAGTCATTTACTACCAATATCATCTACCGCTTGATCCGAGAAAACTCTCTGTGCGACATTTGTCTGGGTCGCAGACTAAATAGCCACCGTTAACAGGGTGTCAGTCAGTCCTACCATAGTTCCTGCACGTTACGTTCCCAAAAAAACAAAATTTAAAAAAAAATATAAAAAAAACAAATATAAAAAAAATTAATTTTTCAGTTGTTTTAGCTCAGTGATACAAATCCATTTTACTCAGCTTTGTGTAACCTTTCTGTGTGTCACAGTTCAGCACATTCGCTCCCATCCGTATATACTGTCCAGGTGACACTTTCTGTACGTCTCACAATACAACCAAGTCATTTGCTACCAATATCATCTACCGCTTGATCCAGAAAACTCTCTGTGCGACATTTGTCTGCGTCGCAGACTAAATAGCCACCGTTAACAGGGTGTCAGTCAGTCCTACCATAGTTCCTGCACGTTACGTTCCCAAAAAAAACAAAATTGTAAAAAATAATATAAAAAAACAAATAAAAAAAAATATATATATTCTTTCAGTTGTTTTAGCTCAGTGATACAAATCCATTTTACTCAGCTTTGTGTAACCTTTCTGTGTGTCACAGTTCAGCACATTCGCTCCCGATCCGTATATACTGTCCAGGTGACACTTTCTGTACGTCACAGAATACAACCAAGTCATTTGCTACCAATATCATCTACCGCTTGATCCAGAAAACTCTCTGTGCGACATTTGTCTGGGTCGCAGACTAAATGGCCACCGTTAACAGGGTGTCAGTCAGTCCTACCATAGTTCCTGCACGTTACGTTCCCAAAAAAACAAAATTGTAAAAAAAATATATAAAAAACAAATATAAAAAAAAAAATTATTTTTTCAGTTGTTTTAGCTCAGTGATACAAATCCATTTTACTCAGCTTTGTGTAACCTTTCTGTGTGTCACAGTTCAGCACATTCGCTCCCATCCGTATATACTGTCCAGGTGACACTTTTTGTACGTCACAGAATACAACCAAGTCATTTGCTACCAATATCATCTACCGCTTGATCGAGAAAACTCTCTGTGCGACATTTGTCTGGGTCGCAGACTAAATAGCCACCGTTAACAGGGTGTCAGTCAGTCCTACCATAGTTCCTGCACGTTACGTTCCCAAAAAAACAAAATTTAAAAAAAAATATAAAAAAAACAAATATAAAAAAAAATTAATTTTTCAGTTGTTTTAGCTCAGTGATACAAATCCATTTTACTCAGCTTTGTGTAACCTTTCTGTGTGTCACAGTTCAGCACATTCGCTCCCATCCGTATATACTGTCCAGGTGACACTTTCTGTACGTCTCACAATACAACCAAGTCATTTGCTACCAATATCATCTACCGCTTGATCCAGAAAACTCTCTGTGCGACATTTGTCTGGGTCGCAGACTAAATAGCCACCGTTAACAGGGTGTCAGTCAGTCCTACCATAGTTCCTGCACGTTACGTTCCCAAAAAAAAACAAAATTGTAAAAAAATAATATAAAAAAAACAAATAAAAAAAATATATATATTCTTTCAGTTGTTTTAGCTCAGTGATACAAATCCATTTTACTCAGCTTTGTGTAACCTTTCTGTGTGTCACAGTTCAGCACATTCGCTCCGATCCGTATATACTGTCCAGGTGACACTTTCTGTACGTCACAGAATACAACCAAGTCATTTGCTACCAATATCATCTACCGCTTGATCCAGAAACTCTCTGTGCGACATTTGTCTGGTCGCAGACTAAATGGCCACCGTTAACAGGGTGTCAGTCAGTCTACCATAGTTCCTGCACGTTACGTTCCCCAAAAAAAAACAAAATTGTAAAAAAAAATATAAAAAAAA
>ONZH01021961.1:0-26771 GCA_900303285.1 Rhinella marina | reverse complement strand
TACAGCAGACGCTGGAGCGCAAGAGGAAATACAGTTCCACCCACCCACATGCCCAAGCCAAGGTCCACCTAACCACGGAAACGTGGACAAGTGCTGCCGGGCAGGGACACTATATTTCACTGACGGCACATTGGCTTAACTTGGTGGAGGCTGGGACCGAGAATGACCCTGGGGCCGCTCATGTACTGCCCACACCGAGGATTGCGGGGCCTACCTCGGTCACGGTCTCTCAGACGTACTATGCCTCCTCCTCCTCCGACCCCTCCTCCTCCTCCACCAAATTACCATCCATGGGCACGGCGCCTTCAGTCGGTAGCTCTAGGCGCAGCAGCAGTGCCGTGGGTAAGCGCCAGCAGGCGGTGCTCAAACTGCTGTGCTTAGGTGACAAAAGGCACACCGCCCAAGAGCTGTTACAGGGCATCACGGCGCAGACCGATGTGTGGCTGGCACCGCTGAACCTCAAGCCAGGCATGGTTGTGTGTGACAACGGGCGTAACCTGGTGGCGGCTCTGCAACTCGGCAGACTGACACATGTGCCATGCCTGGCCTACGTGTTTATTCTCATAGTTCAGCGGTTCCTCAAGACATACCCCAATCTGTCTGATTTGCTCACCAAGGTGCGCCGCATCTGTGCGCATTTCCGCAAGTCCACCACAGATGCTGCCACTCTCAGGGCAGCGCAGCGCCGCCTACAACTGCCCGCTCACCGACTGTTGTGCGACGTGCCCACGAGATGGAATTCAACATTAAACATGTTATCCAGAGTTTACCAGCAGCTCAGAGCGATTGTAGACTGCCAGATGTCAATTTCCACCAGAACTGGTAGTCAGGTCAGTCAGATTCCTCAAGTCTACAATGAGGAGTGGAAGTGGATGCCTGATATCTGCCAAGTGTTGAGCAACTTTGAGGAGTCAACACAAATGGTCAGCGGCGATGCCGCCATTATCAGCCTCACCATCCCGTTGCTTTGCCTGTTGAAAAACTCACTGCTCAGCATCAAGTCGGATGCTTTGCGCTTATCACAAGAGACGGTGGAGGAAGATACGTCGCTTAATAGCCATAGCACCCTCCGTTCTGTTTCTCAGCGCATATCGGAGGAGGGGGATGAGGATGAGGCGGAAGAGGAGGAGAATGTCGGCGAGACAGTAGAGGGTACCAGTGCTCAGTCCTTAACTCTTGAGCGTGTATGGGCTGAAGAGGAGGACTTGGAGGAGGAGGAGGAGGAGGAGGAAATGGAGAGTCAGGCCAGTGAGGAGAGGGAATTCTTGCGTGTTGGGACTCTGGCGCACATGGCAGACTTCATGTTAGGCTGCCTATCCCGTGACCCTCGCGTTAGAAGAATTTTTTCAAACACCGATTACTGGCTGTTCACTCTCCTGGACCCACGGTACAAGCAGAACCTTTCCACTCTCATCCCTGCAGAAGAAAGGAGTATGAGAGTGAATAGATATCAACAGGCTCTGGTGCACAAGCTGAAACAATTCTTCCCATCTGACGCCGCTAGCGGCAGAGGGCATGGTTCTGTGGGCCAAGTAGCGGGGGAGAGGAGGCGAGCAGGCAGCTTGTCCAGCACTGGCAGGGGAACGCTCTCCAAGGCCTTTGCCACTTTTATGTCACCCCAGCAAGACACTGTCACCTGTCCCCAGTCTAGGCAGAGTAGGGGGGAGCTGTACAGAAAGATGGTGAGGGAGTACCTAGCTGACCATACCAACGTCCGATCACTCTGCTCCATACAACTACTGGGTTTCAAAGCTGGACACATGGCCTGAACTGGCGCTGTACGCCTTGGAGGTGCTGGCCTGCCCTGCCGCTAGCGTGCTGTCAGAGCGGGTATTCAGTGCAGCTGGTGGCGTCATCACCGATAAGCGTATACGCCTGTCAACTGACAGCGCTGACAGGCTAACGCTTATTAAAATGAACAAAGCCTGGATTTCACCGGAATTCAAATCTCCTCCGGGGGAATGCAGCTAAAGATTAACATTACTTATGTATCCGATTCCTCTTCTCTACTCCTCCTACTCCTCCTCCATATCGTCTTTGCCTAACGCTGACCAAAAAAAACGCCATTTTTCAGAGGTCCAACTGGCACTCTTTTACCACAATTTTTCAGGAGGGCCCCCTGCAGGCCCTCTCTTCAAACAATTTTTCCGGAGGTTCACCTACAGGCCCTCTGTCCAAACAATTTTTCCGGAGGTCCACCTACAGGCCCTCTCTCCAAACAATTTTTCCAGAGGTCCACATACAGGCCCTCTCTCCAGTTCCAGTTTCCAGTTTTATTTGCGCAAACTGCGTAAATTTTATTTTTGGGATAGGTGTGAAAAATAATATTACCTGCGTATCTATATTGCCCAACATTGGATACGGTAGCAAAAAGAAGACCAAACACATGCTGCCCACAGGGTTCCGCAAATTCCTGGTCCACAATGTCAAGGAGCTTGAGGTTCTGTTGATGAGCAACAAGTCCTTCTGTGCAGAAATCGCCCACAACGTCTCCTCAAAGAACCGAAAGACCATTGTGGAGAGAGCGGCACAGCTCGCCATCAAAGTGACGAACCTCAATGCCAGACTGCGAAGATAACAAATAAATATCTCTGTGGTTATTTGTCCTAAATAAAAGTTAAATAAACACAAAAAAAAAATTGATCTGTTCCTGTGCCTGATCCACGCAATTTGAATCTGTCCCATCATAAGAAAGTCCCCACTGTAACTTTTTTCCTATACAGCTACCTCACCCCCCGACACCTGTGTCTCACCACCTCCTCAGACAACACTGGTAAATCCCCACTGTCAGCACACGGAGATTGCAAAAGGTCTTGCGAATTGGGGCAGAGAATGTTCTGGGGTAGCACATCAGAGAAGGGGTGACTATGGGGTTCCAGGGAGTACGTGACCACATGCAATCTCCATCTAAAAAGTCAGGCCACACTTGATCGAGCTCATAATTGACAATTGTACCGGTTGATGCTAAATTTTTAAGATGGGGTCCTGTGTCGTCATTCTAACTACATCCGGCTGTTGTCACCACCACACACGCTAGCCCAGGGGGCACTCCTCTGGCTCTTCCAGCTCAACCTCCTTCCCCCCAGCCTGCCCCCCCACCTACAGGCCCTCTCTCCAAACAATTTACGTCTTTTTCCTATCTTTCTCTCTCTCCAAACTATTTTTATGGACAGCTGCCATATACTGTATTAAACTGAGTAGTATACATAGAACACATACCACACTTGATCTATACCAGGGGTGCACAACCTGCGGCCCAGGGGCCACATGCGGCCCTTGATACCATTCTGTGTGGCCCCATCCATCTGGTAACAGACATGTATGTCCATGTTTTGTGGCTGCTAACATGCATTTTTCATGTATTTCTCCCATTAGATGGGACTCCTGGAACTGTAATTAGACATTAATGGTATACACTGTGTGTTCAATCTGCCATAAATACAGTATTTCAGTTGGTAATACCCCTTTAAATTTTATTTTCGGCCCTTGACGTTGATTCAGTCGGACAATGTGGCCCCCACCCAGAAAACGTTGTGCACCCCGATGTATACTGAACGTCACTTTTAAAAATACGTCATTTTCCTCTCTTTCTCTCATTTGTCTGGGTTGCAATTAAGCAGACCACGTCTGCCTAATCTAATAGTTTCCGTGTAATTGCTCCATGCTGCACGGCTTTTTCCTCTCTTTCTCTCTCTCCAAACTATTTTTCCGGATAGGTGCCGTATACGGTATTAAACTCAGAAGAATACATACCGTACCGGTTGATGCTAGAGTTTTTCCAAATCCATCCGGCTGTTGTCACCACCACACACGCTAGCCCAGGGGGCACTCCTCTGGCTCTTCCAGCTCAACCTCCTTCCCCCCAGCCTTCCCCCCACCTACAGGCCCTCTCTGCAAACAATTTACCCGGATAGGGGACGTATTAGATATTGTACTGATGGTTTTTTTGGTTCTTCTTTTAATTGCCTCCTGACCTGTGATAGGCAGAGCATGGACACGTCCCCTTAGCTGCAGTAGGAAAGACACTCCCCTGGCCAGAGCAAGCTCTTTTTCCTTTTCCGTGGTCGAAAAATCCATGAAATATATGGTCCCAAGATAGGTGTCGTATACGGTATTAAACTCAGAAGAATACATACCATACCGGTTGATGCTAGAGTTTTTCCAAATCCATCCGGCTGTTGTCACCACCACACACGCTAGCCCAGGGGGAACTCCTCTGGCTCTTCCAGCTCAACCTCCTTCCCCCCAGCCTGCCCCCCACCTACAGGCCCTCTCTCCAAACAATTTACCCGGATAGGGGACGTATTAGATATTGTACTGATGTTTTTTTAGTTCTTCTTTTAATTGCCTCCTGACCTGTGATAGGCAGAGCATGGACACGTCCCCTTAGCTGCAGTAGGAAAGACACTCCCCTGGCCAGAGCAAGCTCTTTTTCCTTTTCCGTGGTCGAAAAATCCATGAAATATATGGTCCCAAGATAGGTGCCGTATACGGTATTAAACTCAGAAGAATACATACCATACCGGTTGATGCTACAGTTTTTCCAAATCCATCCGGGTGTTGTCACCACCACACACGCTAGCCCAGGGGGCACTCCTCTGGCTCTTCCAGCTCAACCTCCTTCCCCCCAGCCTGCCCCCACCTACAGGCCCTCTCTCCAAACAATTTACCCGGATAGGGGACGTATTAGATATTGTACTGATGTTTTTTTTGGTTCTTCTTTTAATTGCCTCCTGACCTGTGATAGGCAGAGCATGGACACGTCCCCTTAGCTGCAGTAGGAAAGACACTCCCCTGGCCAGAGCAAGCTCTTTTTCCTTTTCCGTGGTCGAAAAATCCATGAAATATATGGTCCCAAGATAGGTGCCGTATACGGTATTAAACTCAGAAGAATACATACCTTACCGGTTGATGCTAGAGTTTTTCCAAATCCATCCGGCTGTTGTCACCACCACACACGCTAGCCCAGGGGGCACTCCTCTGGCTCTTCCAGCGAAACCTCCTTCCCCCCAGCCTTCCCCCCACCTACAGGCCCTCTCTCCAAACAATTTACCCGGATAGGGGACGTATTAGATATTGTACTGATGTTTTTTTTTGTTCTTCTTTTAATTGCCTCCTGACCTGTGATAGGCAGAGCATGGACACGTCCCCTTAGCTGCAGTAGGAAACACACTCCCCTGGCCAGAGCAAGCTCTTTTTCCTTTTCCGTGGTCGAAAAATCCATGAAATATATGGTCCCAAGATAGGTGCCGTACACAGTATTAAACTCAGAAGAATACATACCGTACCGGTTGATGCTAGAGTTTTTCCAAATCCATCCGGCTGTTGTCACCACCACACACGCTAGCCCAGGGGGCACTCCTCTGGCTCTTCCAGCTCAACCTCCTTCCCCCCAGCCTTCCCCCCACCTACAGGCCCTCTCTCCAAACAATTTACCCGGATAGGGGACATATTAGATATTGTACTGATGTTTTTTTTGGTTCTTCTTTTAATTGCCTCCTGACCTGTGATAGGCAGAGCATGGACACGTCCCCTTAGCTGCAGTAGGAAAGACACTCCCCTGGCCAGAGCAAGCTCTTTTTCCTTTTCCGTGTTAGAAAAATCCATGAAATTTATGGTCCCAAGATCGGGGACATATACGAACACACATGCCCCACTAGGAGAATTTGGGGTAATGGTGGGATTAGACAGCCTCAGAGACATCCATGCATGCTGCCCCTGCTGTTTCCTGTCCATTTCCGTGGTGTTTCCATCATTTTCTGAGGTTTCCAGGTTTTCACCCAGCCTTCCCTAGGCAGAGCTTTGGTCCCCTGCAAAAATGCTCGAGTCTCCCATTGACTTCAATGGGGTTTGTTACTCGAAACGAGCACCCGAGCATCGGGAAAAGTTCGACTCGAATAACGAGCACCCGAGCATTTTAGTGCTCACTCATCTCTAATTAGAACCTTTCAAAAGTCTATATATCTAACATCCGTTAGTATTTTATTACCGTTAATTTAGACCGCAGTTCCTCATTTGCGGCTGCTCTATAACGTTTGTGCATTCAAAATATTTAACATTCGGTGAAATTTTTCTGATCTTACACTTAATAAAAATCTGCACTACTGTACTTGTGACAAAGTTGCATATATACTATATAATACGCACAGGGCGAGCAGTAAGGGACGGGGAAGTGGACGTGCTTCTGATGGTGAACGCAGAGGCCATGGCTCTGGGCGCGGTGAAACTGTGCCTGCTGGCAGAGCCCAAGAAACAAAGTCATCCAAAACTCCTAGCTTCATGTCACAGTTTGCAGGGCGGCGCAAGACACAACTCTTGTCGCCACACCAGTGCGAGCAGATAGTCGGTTGGATTTCAGCTGATAATGCTTCCAGTCGGTTAAGCACCACCCCCTCTTCCACAAAGTCCAGTCTCAGTAGCCAAGAGTCTGGTCAACCAAATCCTCAACCTGATTCTCCTTCCTCCCACCATGCAGAGTCTGGGCAAAGAACTAATCCCACATTCGGATATTCCGAGGAGCTTTTTTTTATCACCGTTCCTTGGCTTGGCCCTCTCGCCAAGGCCGCTTAAAGTGGGACATGAGGAGATATTGTGCCCTGATTCCCAACCTATTGAGCAAACACAGTCTGAAGAAGATGACGGTGGGGAACAGCAAGCAGCGTCTCACAACGTGCATGATGATGATGAGACACAGTTGCCAATAAGTCAAGGGCAACTAGTGCCTCAAGAGGTTGTTGATGAGGATGAGATGCAGTTAAGTCAGGTCCTTGTTTGTTCACCATGTCAGGAGGAGGAACAGAGTGAGGAAGTGGAAGAGGAGGTGGTGGACGATGAAATCGCTGACCCAACTTGGGAAGGTGGCAAGCTGAGCGAGGACAGCAGTACAGAGGGGGAGGGATCCACAGCACTGCAAGAGGCTGGAAGAGGCAGTGGGGTGGCAAAAGGGAGAAGGCAGGGACACGCCAACCAAGCTTGCAACTGTTCCCCGGAGCAGCCCCTTGCGGCAAGCTCCCTTATAGGTGTTCTGCAGTCTGCCGTTTTTTTGAGGAAAGTGCTGACGATAAACGGATTGTAATTTGCAACCTGTGCCATACCAAGATGAGCAGGAGCGTAAACACCAGCAACCTGACCACCACCAGCATGATCCGCCACATGTCAGCAAAGCACCCTAAAAGGTGGGCCGAACGCCTGGGTTCACAATCTGTGTCTGCAGGTCACACCACTGCCTCCTCTTCCCCTCTGTTACCTGCTGTCCAAGACGCAGGCCCAGATGCCTCCCGCCCTGCACCTGAACCATCGCAAGAACCATCAGCCAGCATGTCCACTACAGTGTCCCAGCGCAGCGTTCAAATCTCCTTACCCCAGGCATTTGAACGCAAGCGCAAATACCCTGCCACCCACCCACAGGCCATAAAACTAAACGCGCAACTTTCCAAAATGCTGGCCCTGGAAATGTTGCCGTTTAGGCTGGTGGACACCGAGGCTTTTCACAGCCTGATGGCAATTTTTCCCGGTGTTCCATCCCCGCCTTACACCAGCATGTGTCCAGAAACATAACCCGTGCTCTGACCAATGCAGTTAATGGGAAGGTCCACTTAACAACTGACACATGGACAAGCGCTTCTGGCCAGGGACGCTACATTTCCCTGACTGGGTGAATGTTGTAGAGGCTGGGAGCGAGTCGTACCCTGGGATGGCACAGGTGCTACCCACGCCAAGGATTGCGGTGGCATACCAGCTGCAACACGGTTGATGCCTTTCCAGTCAGCTTCCGCTTTTCACAAGTGACTAATGGGCGATGATGTCTGACCTCTTTTACGCAACTTTGATGAATCTACACAGATAATGTAGATAATTTGGCCTGCCTTATGCATCGTGTATCTGACTGGATAGGGTACACAAATACTCACTCTAGTTATACTCTAGAAAGTAACCTGGCGGCACCATGGGATCTGGCGTCTCTCTTACCTCTCCGTTAGGCCCCATTCACACGACCGAATATACGGGGGCCGCCCGGCGTGTGTTCTGCAGCGCTATGTCTCTCCTCCCTCCATCCCCATCATACAGTCCCATGTATATCACATCTCTCCCAGCCCCATCATACAGTCCCATTTACATCACACCTCCCCCCAGCCCCTCATCATAAAGCCCTATGTATGTCAAATGTCCCCTCAGCCCTCCATCATACAGTCCCATGTACATGACATCTTCCTCCTCCATATACAGCACTAACCTGCAAGGACCCAGTGCTCACTGCTGCAGTCTTTTGCAAACTATGAGGCTCCAATGCAATCATAACATCACCCCTGCTTCCTTAACTGTGTGCCTGCACTACAAGCAGCCACTGTTAGGCATAAAAGCTCCCAACTCTCCTGAGCTAAGCCAGCCATATCTGTGCAGTCAGATACTCACTGCAGACATCAGGCTCCTCTGCCTTGCTGGAGGGGGCGGGGCTGAAACACTGCTGAACGGCACTTGGAGCACAGATGAAGGGAGGCGGGAAAAGGCCATGAACTGTCATCACTGCTGACTGACATGTTCATTGTGGGTGGAAATTAGGAACCCAGAACAAATGCACAATCCTTGGGGTAACTATGCCTCCATCGTGCTAAACACCTGCTATGATGCCACACTATTGGCCAGGCAGGAAAGCTTGTCCAGGGCAAACTAGGCCAATTGCAGCCACAAATCAAGTTTGGCTGCCCAGTAGTCCATGGGATCTTCGATGTGCGATGGCAGGGTACAGTCCAAGTATGCCACCACCTGCTAGTTCAGATTCTGCTCCATGTCTTGTTGCTGCTGGTGGTTGGTGGTTTCATCACTAGGCGGGTGAAGAAAACTGCTCATCAGAGACTCTATACTTAAGTTTCTGCAGATGGAGCTGGTACTGCTCCTGCCCCCCCCTCCAGCAGCTAGGGCAGTGGAACGGGAGTGCAGAGGGCCCATTCCAATCAGACCTTTGTGAGGATGGGAAATGGAGCACACAGGCAGCGGCCAACTGACTACATAGGATGTCTCAATAGTAATTCAGTTTATCCTCCCTCTCAGCAGGTTTAAAAAAGGCCCCTAGTTTGTGGCTTTAGCAAGGGTCTAACATGGTGGAGGTCTAGTAGTCATCCCTCTGCTGAATTGTGACAATTCGGCTATCACTACAGTATGTACCTGGCCATTTGCGCAAGGGACTCGGAGGGACTCTCCACTGCATACTTCCATGGTCTGTTGGGGTTATCTGTGTAATCTTCATTCTTGCCCTCACCCTCTAGATCCTCATGATCCTCCTGCTCCTCTCCTGTCACTTGGGCAGATAAACCACCTAGTTCTATATACAATTCCTGGGCGTTTAAGTCCTCCTCCTCATCCTCCTCCTGTGCTAGTTCAGCCTCCACAAGGCTCAGGTGGCCGTGAGTTGTAGGCATCATATCTTCTCTCCTCTCGCCAGTAAGGTTTATCAGCATTCCCTCTAGTACATTAAAAAGTGGAATGTCCCATAGTCCTGGCGACTGACAAATAAAGTGGCCTCCTCAAAGGGCCTGAGCAAACAGCAGGTGTCAAGTATGACATCAAAGTTATACCAGGGAGTAGTCCTGTCCGTCTGCATCATCAAGAAATCGGTCATGAGTTTCTTCAAATTAATACAGTCTGTCCAACATGTGGAGCGTGGAGTTCCAACGGGTGGAAGCATTGTATATAAGGCGATTTAGGAGAGCACCATTCTGCCATTGCAGTTCAAGGAGGGCATGTTTTGCACGGTAAAAGTGTCTGAAGTGCATACACAGTTTCTTCGACATTTTCAAGACGTCTTGCAGTTGGGTGGAAGACTTCAGGATCTGGGTAACAACCAGATTGAAGACGCGCGCCATACAGGGTGCATGGCGACAGAACGTTCTTCCCGTTATTGGTGACCATGGTTCCTATCTCCAGCTGGTGAGGAGACAGCCAGGATTCGATTTCTTGGTTGATGGCGTGGAGCAGTTCCTACCTGAAGTGATTCCATTCGCTCAGGCTGACCAGGTGCAGAACCGTGTGACAACACCATACTTTGCATAGGTGGTATGCTGGAGGACCACTATGATCTGTGTCTACAGAGGAGGCTGAGGACAAATTGGATGAGGATGACATTTGCGCCAAAATCCCATGATTACAACACAGAGGTGGCATTGCCATCACCTTGCCAAGTTGCTGGTGTGCCTGGTCCAGAACCCCATTTAACCTGTGGGTTTTAAAGGACATGGATTAACGACCCATCTCCAGTAACTATAACCTATAATATTATTACACTCCAGAAATACATCCAGGCCCCTCTTGAATTCTTTTAGTTACCATCACCACCTCCTCAGGAAGAGAGTTCCATAGTCTCAATGCTTTTACCATAAAGAATCCTCTTGTATGTTTGTGTACAAACCTTCTTTCGTCCAGACGCAGAGGATGTTCCCTTGTCACAGTCCTGGGGATAAATAGATCATGGGAGAGATCTCTGTACTGACCCCTGATTTATACTGTCCTTGACCATAGTTATAGCTCCACAAATCAGCACTGGCATGAACTGTTCCAGGCGCCGACAGGCTCAAGGACTGGCCCACTTTATGCTCAACATATGTGTGCAGGGCTGGTGCAGCTTTTTTTAGAGAAGTAATGATTTCTTGGGACTCTCCATGATATGGAAATTGAGGGACTGTAGTACCAGCAACTTGACCTGGTGCACGTCCAGCTTCTGCGCCATTGGATGAGTGCATGCATACTGTTGTCTCTTTGCAATAGCTTTGGTGACCGATTGCTGGTGGAACACGTGGCGATGAGTAGGAGGAGGAGCAGTGGTTGCTGCACCAGTCTGTAGCACTACATTTGTGCCACGATTTTTCCAAGGCAAATTTATAGTGAAGCTCTATGTGTTGATGCAAGGCTGTGGTGCACCCTGAACACTTCACCTTCTGCCAACATATCCTACATACCACCACACTAACGTAATTCAGCGACTTGATAAAAAAATTCCCACACTGCCTAATATGGCATTTTACCTCCAACACTTTGTTCTGAATGCCTGCCACTGCCTTTATGAACCAGTGCACTGCTAGGTGTTTCCTGACAGGTAAGCTCCTGAGTAGCAGATGTCCTCCTTGGGCGCTCCAGATCTCCCACTGCTTCCATCCTGCTATCTTACAGACCTACTGCCACCCTAACCCTCTGATCATGATGTCCCCTTTTCACCCAGCTCCCATCTGCAATTTGCTATATCATTATTTACTACTGTCTGTTTGTCACTTTTGTCACCCTCATCAATCTCATGGTCACATCCCTAACTGTTCTCAACACGTGCTTCCACGCTAGTCATCATTTCTAGTGGCACGCCTAGGGAAGAACGCAGCGGATCTCCTCCACGTCTGTGTTGGGCTGTAGCTGCTGACTATCCTCACTAAGCTCATCCTTGCTGAAACACAGAACAGAGCTGGCAGCATTCATTACTTCCTGAGCAGAAGGAACAGCAAAAGAAAAGGCAGTTGCAGGACAAGTGAGGGCACAGAGGTTGTTCCAGGGCCATGCCAACTAAGTGTGGTGTCAGAGGACCCAACGATTCCAGGCTGTGTGTATCTGTTGTCACCTGACATAATGTTGAAGAGTGAGTCAACCATTTCAGTACAGCTGGATTGTTGGTCAAAACATGACCACTGGATGAAAGTTGCAGCTCTGTCCTGTAGATGTGGCTTCTACTACTACCACTTCTTCAGCTGCTACTTGTGCCAGCTACAGCAACATTTTTCTACTGTATGTTCCTTTTAAGGGCCCAGGCAACTGTCTGTTGGTCATAGTGTACAGTAACTGAATCAGCAATGTAACTATGTAACTAAGTATAAATGGCACAGCAGGTAAACTAGATAAATAAACCTATATATACTGACAATGAGTGTGATGCACAGTAAATCTATGTATAACAGAACAGATTAAGAATGAATGGTGTAACAGGTGAACAAGATGTACAGGCCGATTACACTGAGCCTGCACTGTCCCTGCAGTCTCTCTATGCTTTCCCTATAGTGTCTCAAAACTCTTCCTATGATCTCCCTACACTATCTTTACACTATCCCTGAACTGTCCCTATCCAATATTCTACAATTAAAAGTCATTTTGGAAAAAAATGTTTAGTTACCACAAAGTGCAAGTGAAATTTAAATTCATGACAAATCAAATGTTTCCTGAAATTCAGATTGAAGTAATTTTTTTCCACTTTGATTCGTTCAACACTAGTGACAATGAAAAAGGGGGAAAAATGTTTGGTCATTAAGGCCGAAAGCGGGCTTTAAAAAAAAAGGGTTAAACCTACATGACCATATTTACTCCAGGAGATCTTTTTTTTTTTTTTTACTTATTCTGAGTATACAGTGAATAGTTTTATGTTATAATAATGTTAATGGCTCTGTGTTCTTTTTTCTGCTCTCTCTTTCCCTCCCCCCTTCCGAACAACTTCTATTACAATTATGCTGTCAACTGTGTTTAAAATTCTCATACACAGTCTGTTTAACGTGCAGTGTGCAGACCTCAGACATTACTTTTTAATAAAGTACGTAGCACTTCAGGCTTTCTATGTGTAAAAAAATCCCATTATTTCCTGCAAAGGTGTTCATACTTTTTAGGTTCCAGTTCAGAGGAAATCTGTTTTGCCTAGTTAATAAAAACCCACAAGCAAAATCATTTCCCATTGTGGATGTATTACCCAGAATTTCCTTTCTGCAGTTAATACATTTTTAACTTTGTTATGCATTAGAGATTAGAGATACTAGTGTTTACTCCTTGCTAGCTTTAAGTATATGGCAGGTTCAAGAATTCCACACTCACAGCATGTGCAACATTAAAATCTTTGCTCCTGGCAATGTAAAGGTCAAATGCATTTTGCTTTATATAAATTCTTCAACCCAGTTAATACAAGATGGGACTCACGTAGTTGAAGATCTTTCATAACTGTTCATCTCCAGATATTTTCACACTAGTACAATCATCTTCTCATGAAAACATGTATCTGTATTTCTGTCCACTGGACATATACAGTACTGTCCTTTTTTAGTTGTAGGTTTTCTTGTCCAGACTGCTTTCCTGAGTGTAAGACCCCTTCACACGGGCGTCATTTCTGCGCGGGTGCAATGCGTGATGGGAACGTATTGCACTCGCACTGAATCCTGACCCATTCATTTCAATGGGTCTTTTCACATCAGTTCGCCGTTGCGTGAAAATCGCAGCATGTTCTATATATTGCGTTTTTCACGCAGCCCTGGCTCCATTAAAGTGAATGGGTCTGCGTGAAATTCGCATTGCATCCGCAAGCAAGTGTGGATGCAATGCGTGATTCACTGATGGTTGCTTAACGATGTTGTTTGGAAACATTCAGTTTTTAATCACGCACATGCAAAATGCATTCATACTCATCGCACCCGAGTGTTAAAAACTGAACAAACATACGCAATCGCAGACAAAACTGATTGCGTACGGATTGCTATGAGTTTTCCTGAACGCATCCGGACTGAATCCGTATCATTCGTGTGAAAGTAGCCTAAAGCCTTGTTCCCATTTTCGTTGTTTACAGACTTACCCATTGATTGTGCCATTGCTAAATGTGTCTGTTCACATTTCAGTATTTTTTTACTGACCGTGGGTCAGTAAAAAAATATCACAGGGACATGCACGACTTTGACCCGTTATGCTGACCAAGCACGCCCATCCGTGTTGTGTCCGTGTTTCGTCCATTTTTCAATGAAAACTAATAGGACATTCTTTGGAAATTAATTTTCAGCTGAGCAACATCAGTGAATTACGGATGACACACGGATGGTAAAAATGGACACACGGACCAACCACTGGTCCTTCGCGTTCAGCTTCACGGATGAAACATGTACGCTTTTTTCACAGACGTGACACTGATAGTAATAATAAATATGATAGTAATAGTAAATATGGCAGCAGCATACTGTTGTATAAGGCTCTTACCTAGATGAAGTGTACACTTCCACTCTGCTTTCTGTGGTGGGTCTGATTACTGACCACTATATCTAATATATAAAGCTGAGTGTATGTGTGTGTGTATATCCGCTAAAGGAATCTGCACCGTCGCAGCTACAATCATGAAATTTGGCACACAGGTACATCAGGTGTCCGGGAAGGTTTTAGACCAGGTCTCAGCTCTCCAGGACGTACTGTTCCTGAGATATTCCCAAAAAATTCATTAGCCAATAGAAGCCTGGTCACCTGACGCTTATCAGCCAATAGAATCTCGCAGGCTGTTAGTCTCCACACACACAGTTTCACACCAGGTTTCCATAACAACCCACCCATTTTTCTTCACTGCTGTAGGTGCAGGGTGCTGTGGATGACACTGTTAAAGGGATATTCTGGTTACCATAAATATAACTTATGTTTTAGACTAATTCATCATCAATCATTACCTAATATAATGTAAATTTCAGATATTTACTGTTCAGTAGTAATAAAAGATGTTTTCTTCCACTGCTATCCACTATGTCTCCTCATAAATTACCATGACATCGACCTGTAATTCAGGCCTAACTCAAAAGAAGGACTAAAAAGCCTGCCACCAGGTCCCACTTAGCCATGCCCCTGACCCTGTCAGGCCACACCCCCTCCCACTCCGCAGCCGACGGGGATTTAAAAAATGAAGGTAAAACTCAACTTCTGTCAGCTGCAGGGGAGGGAGGGTGACTTTTTTCCTGCAGCTCTCACTCAGACTGCACAGTGCTGCTGTCTGAGAGTGAGCTGTTCAAAAGGACATACCTGTGTCCATCCAGGTCCTGCGCCGGGAGGAGGACAGGGAGTCTTAAAGCCGGACTGTCCAGCCTAAAACCGGACCTCTGGCCACCCTAGGGGCAGGCTGCTGTTAGGCTGGCCAGACATCTGGTTTTAGGCTGGACAGTCTAGTTTTCTGGCTCCCTGTCCTCCGCCCGCTGCAGTGCCTGGACGGACGCAGGGATGTCCACCCTTTCAGTAGCTCATGCTCAGAGAGCAGCGTTGTGTCTGAGCATGACCTGAAGCAACTGACTGAGGCTTCTCTCACCCCCAGTCAGTCACTAGAGCCCACAGACATGGCTCCCTGTGGCTGGCTGAGGGGGAGAGAAGCACCGGGCTGTCCCTAGCTCACCTTCAGGTCAGGAACTTCTTCTCCTCCATGTCTTCATGGAGCCGGGGCGTGTGGCTTCATGGGGACCAGGGGCGTGGCTTCATGTCTGGGGGTGTGGCCAGTGAGGTCCGGCTTTCTGGCGTGAAGCCAGGGGCCATGCTAGCTGCTGTGGAGGTTACTGTTAAGGGAGGAGGGGACTGTGGAGGCCACTATTAAAGGGGCAGTGGGCTCCTATGAGGTCACTGTTAAGGGAGCGGAGTACCGTGACAGTTACTATTAAACGGGCAGTCGCTTTGGAGGTCTCTGTCAAGGGGGCCAGGAATGGTGGAGGTCAGTTAAGGGGACTGTAGCCTATGGTCAGTTTTAAGGGATGGGTGCTGTAGAGGTCACTGTTAAGGGGGTGGGCCCAGGGGAGGTCACTGTCAAGGGGCTGAGGTGCTGTGGAACTCACTGTTAAAGGGGCAGGCTGCTGTGAAGGTCAAAGTTAAGGGGGTGGGCTGCTGTGGAGGTCCCATTTTAAGGAAATGGAGCACTGTTGGGGAGGGTCATTGTTAAGGAGTTGGGGTGCTGTAGAGGTCACTCTCGATATCTTTTAACGACACGCACACAAACATTAAAGGTGTTGTCCGGGTTCAGAGCTGAAGGGCAAGGGCTCTTTTGTTTATAAACACACACTGCTTCAGCCCGGCAGTGAGTTCGGTGACGTCACCGGCTTTGATGGGCCAGCTTTAGCGCTGCCCTAGCCCTTTTACTGGCTAGGGCACCACTAAAGCCCACCCATCAGTGCTGGTGACATCACCGGGCTAACTGCTGGGCGGAAGCCTCCACCTGGCAGAGCCCGGTTCGTCACCGGAACTGGGCAAAATACCTATGCTCTAAGGATTTAGCGCAGGGCAAAGGAGAGCATCGGAGCATGTCATGCCTGGGCGAAATTATGGGTATGTCCGGGTTCAGCTCAGCTAGTTTACTATAGTATAGAGCTAAAAGATAATGCTAAGTCATCACAATAACATGCAGTCATTTTCAGATATTGAAGTCATTTTTTTCAAGCTGAGATGAAGATACACAAACATTAAAGGTGTTGTCCGGGTTCAGAGCTGAAGGGCAAGGGCTCTTTTGTTTATAAACACACACTGCTTCAGCCCGGCAGTGAGTTCGGTGACGTCACCGGCTTTGATGGGCCAGCTTTAGCGCTGCCCTAGCCCTTTTACTGGCTAGGGCACCACTAAAGCCCACCCATCAGTGCTGGTGACATCACCGGGCTAACTGCTGGGCGGAAGCCTCCACCTGGCAGAGCCCGGTTCGTCACCGGAACTGGGCAAAATACCTATGCTCTAAGGATTTAGCGCAGGGCAAAGGAGAGCATCGGAGCATGTCATGCCTGGGCGAAATTATGGGTATGTCCGGGTTCAGCTCAGCTAGTTTACTATAGTATAGAGCTAAAAGATAATGCTAAGTCATCACAATAACATGCAGTCATTTTCAGATATTGAAGTCATTTTTTTCAAGCTGAGATGAAGATAAGGACTAGGGCAAAATTCTGAATACATTCTGCATGGATTATGTTTTATCCAATTTGTTTGTGGTCCCTTTATCTCTATACTATCATAGATATGATTGTGAGCTGTGACAGAATTGAACAGAATTATGTGACTACTATTTTTTAATCCTGACTGTAAGGGTGGGTTCACATTAGCGTTATTGAATTCCATTAAAGGTTTCGCTATAAGTGTTATAACGGAATAAAACAGATTTCAAAGACGGAAGGCGAAACAGAAGCCTTTAAAGAGGCATTCTGTTTTACTCTGTCCTAATACATGTCTATGGGGCCAAATAACGGTTCTGTTTGTTTCTGTTATACATGACAGAAAAATTAGTTCTTTTTCTTTTCAATTATCTTTTTATTAATGTTTCAACAGTATTATTCAACAGAGATTAGTATGAAGATAGGTTTGCAAAACAGTCATCTGTATATACACAGAACAAAAATATAGCGTTCCATCAGGTTGATGAATATTTAAGAAGCACTGAGGCGCAACTCGGCGGTGAAGAAAAATAGATTGGACTCATTTTGCAGATATACTTAATGATAACCACCAAAGAGACCTATTGATGAAGTCAAAAAACACAAACAAGGAAGGGGGGGGAGTGGGATAACGGTGGGTAGTGGGGTAGGGCGGATAAGATTTTTTTGGCCCATCCAGGAGAGTAACGATAACTACCATGATTCTAGAATAGATTGGAATGACCTAGGGATTGTGGCATAGTTTAGGGTATATAGATCCTTCCAAAAAGTACTAATTTTGAGTCCCAAATACGTAATGTGAGACGAGGGCCATTGAAAACAGTGTTGAGTTTGCAGGACTTTTCGTTCCCTCTCGCTAATATTAACTCCTAGGGCTTCTGATTTAGCAGTGCTTATTTTAAAGCTAGAGATGGCACCACATTCCTGAAATATAGATTGTAGTGCTGAAAAAGCTGTTGAGGGGTTTGTCAGAATCACAAGTATGTTATCCGCATATGCTGCAACTCTATGAGTGTGTTGACCATTCGAGTATCCTTTTATTTCTGGGTGTTCCCTAATCGTTTGAAGGATAGGCAACCCTGTCTCATTCTGTTACAGATTTGAAATGGAGAGGTTAAAGAATGATTACTGTGCAAGCTAGCAGATGGGGTTGTGTACATTGCAAATATGGCCTCTATGAAGGGAGGAGGGAAGTTAAAATGAAGTAAGACTTGCAGCATGTATGTCCAGTCCAACCTGTCGAAGGCTTTTTCAGTGTCCATTTCCAGTAGGACTAGTGGATGTTTCTTCTAAGAGGCAATCTGAAGTAGGGACAGTACTCTCATAGTGTTGTCCTTCCCCTCCCTGCCCGCCACAAATCCAACCTGTTCAGGAGAGATTAAGGAAGGCACTGGAGCGCCCATTCTTTGTGCTAATAGACTGGCGTAGAGCAGCCAGTGTGTTTAGCAGTTATATAGGTCTGTAGCTACCACAGTTTGTAGGATCTTTCCCTTCCTTATGAATCAGTGTAATGTAGGCTTCTAGCGATTGCTTTGGGATAGGGGCTCCGGACAAGTACTCATTGAATGTATCTGTTCTGTAATAAGAGTATGGGAAGCCATCCGGGCCTGGGGCTTTGCCTTTTGGGCACTTCAACAGGGTGGACCGAACCTCGTCTGTAGAGAAGGGTTTTTATTAGAGCAGAATGTGATGTGGCGGAGAGGGAGGTCAAGGTAATGCATGCTAGGAAGTCCGTTATGGCTGGAACTCTGTCCTGTGTCTGGCTGTTCTGTTCGGTGGAGTTAAGTTGATATAGTGAGGAGTAGAACTCGATAAATTCCTGTTATATCATGTCTGAGTCTATTGAGAGGTGACCTGAGTTGGTTTGAATTTCAGAGGTGTGGGTGCAGGGTTTGCTTCTTTTAACAAGGGACATCATTCATTTACATACTTTGTCTCCACTGGCATAAAAAGAGTGTTTCACAAACATGTAGACTTTGGCCAAGTATTTGTTTGGAAGATCATGTAGTTGTAGGTGGGCATCTGTGAATTATTGGAGGTGAGTTGCAGCTAGGGATTGTTTCTGTAGTTTTTGTAATTTGCTTATCTCCAGTTGGAGGTCTTGTATTTGTGTTTCTCTGTGTTTTCTGATATTTGCCTATGGAGATAAACTCCCCTCTAATCGTATCTTTATGTGCTTTCCACACTACTGGGATATGAATGTATTTGTTCACATTGTGTTGAAAGAAGAAGTCTCTAGGATTTTAGTACTCTAGAGTGTGCAGAGGGTATGGATAGAAGGGTCTCATTGAGTCGCCATGGTGGTCTTGGAGAATGTTGATTGGACAGGCAAAGGACAAGCTCCATTGGAAAGTGATCTGATTGAATACTGGAGCCTGTTAATGAGCCATTCAATTTTCGCATCAGTTGAGTAGTCTACCGTCTGACTCACCTTTGGAGTTTTTTGCACTTGTGTGAGAGTGGAACCATTGGTTATAGTAGTGTTTGTGGAAGTTGGGTGTGCAAAATTATTCGGCCTATTTACTTTCAGTTCAGAAAACTCACTCCAGAAGTTCATTGAGGATCTCTGAATGATCCAATGTTGTCCTAAATGACTGATGAAGATAAATAGAATCCACCTGTGTGTAATCAAGTCTCCGTATAAATGCACCTGTTCTGTGATAGTCTCAGGGTTCTGCATCATGAAGACCAAGGAACACACCAGGCAGGTCCTTGATACTGTTGTGGAGAAGTTTAAAGCCGGATTTGGATACCAAAAGATTTCCCAAGCTTTAAACATCCCAAGGAGCACTGTGCAAGCAATCATATTGAAATGGAAGGAGTATCAGACCACTGCAAATCTACCAAGACCCGGCCGTCCCTCTAAACTTTCATCTCAAACAAGGAGAAGACTGATCAGAGATGCAGCCAATAGGCCCATGATCACTCTGGATGAACTGCAGAGATCTACAGCTGAGGTGGGAGAGTCTGTCCATAGGACAACAATCAGCCGAACACTTCACAAATCTGGCCTTTATGGAAGAGTGGCAAGAAGAAAGCCATTTCTCAAAGATATCCATAAAAAGTCTTGTTTACAGTTTGCCACAAGCCACCTGGGAGACACACCAAACATGTGGAAGAAGGTGCTCTGGTCAGATGAAACCAAAATCGAACTTTTTTGAAAAAATGCAAAACGATATGTTTGGCGTAAAAGCAACACAGCTCATCTCCCTGAACACACCATCCCCACTGTCAAACATGGTGGTGGCAGCATTATGGTTTGGGCCTGCTTTTCATCAGCAGGGACAGGGAAGATGGTTAAAATTGATGGGAAGATGGATGGAGCCAAATACAGGACCATTCTGGATGTAAATCTGTTGGAGTCTGCAAAAGACCTGAGACTAGGACGGAGATTTATCTTCCAACAAGACAATGATCCCAAACATAAAGCAAAATCGACAATGGAATGGTTAAAAAATAAACGTATCCAGGTCTTAAAATGGCCAAGTCAAAGTCCAGACCTGAATCCAATTGAGAATATGTGGAAAGAGCTGAAAACTGCTGTTCACAAACGCTCTCCATCCAACCTCAAAGAGCTGTTTTGCAAGGAAGAATAGGCAAGAATTTCAGTCTCTAGATGTGCAAAACTGATAGAGACATACCCCAAGCGACTTGCAGCTGTAATCGAAGCAAAAGGTGGCGCAGCAAAGTATTAATGCAAGGGGGCCGAATAATTTTGCACGCCCCACTTTTCAGTTTTATTATTACAAAAAAAGTTTCAATGATCCAATAAATTTTGTTCCACTTCACAATTGTGACCCACTTGTTGTTGATTCTTCACCAAAAACTTAAAATGTTATATCTTTTTGTTTGAAGCCTGAAATGTGGCAAAAGGTTGAGAAGTTCCGTGTGGCCGAATACTTTCGCAAGGCACTGTATATAAGTATAAAGCATAGGAATTACATGTATCATAACACTACATGAACATTACATGAAGCATGTATTATAACATTAACAACAGTGAAGCACATGTCTAGCTAACAGTCTATAAGGTACGTAAAAAGAAGAAAAAAGTAGAAGTGGCACTCACCATCCAACTCTTCTTTATTGAGGGCAAAAACAACACTTACATATCAGTGTACGGGGGCGGACGGTACTTCGCACGGAGGCGGGCGTCAGGCGACGGCCGTTTCACGCTCAATTGCGCTTCGTCAAGCCATTACTAGCTAACAGTCTAACTCCCTGAACAACAACATAACTAACACACTGAACTGCTCTGCCTAACATAAAGTAGATCATGTAGAGGTAGATCTCTCACCAGATATGCTTTTACACAGATGGTGGAGTTTGAGGAGGAGAATGCAGAGGGCAGCTCTGTACTGTGTCCTGGAGACTGAAGACTGGAGTTTTCTCCTTCCCAGGATGCCTTGCAAACTACCCACAATGCATTAGTCTTTGTGATAGAAAACAAGGTGTAATACAATTTAACACCACTAGATGGTGCCATAACCACACTAAACACTTAGATATACGATGACAGGAACATGAAGTAAACTGTACTGATATTTCCCACTCTGCTGGGCAGAACAAAGGATCTGGAGATAGGGAGACTCTGGTTTTCTTGTGTATCTTCGCCGTCAGTATCCATTGCATGTAGGCTGGGATTCTCTCTATATACTTCTTTGTGAGGATAGCTTACGCCAGGGGTGGCCAACCTGTGGCTCTTGAGCCACATGCGGCTCTTTGCCTCTTTAAGTGTGGCTCTTTTGGTGGGGCTGGGAAGCAGTCAGGCCGCCACGCTCTAAACCCCATGCTCAGATCTGCTTTCCTGATTGAGCACCATTACTACTCTGCAGCTCCAGATCACTCTTCGCTACGTCCTGATGCACACAGTGTCAGAACGTGGTATATGGAGATATGGCGTAGTGCGGATCAAGTCATATTGGAGAGCGTGTCAGACCTGCAGATTAGCAGGTACCCAATTAGGGGAGGTAGGAGATTTTTCTAAATTATAGAACTGAGCATGGGGGTCTGATCTAGGCATGGAAGGTTCTGATCTGAGCATGGGGATTCTGATCTGAGCATGGGGGGTCTGATCTGAGCATGGGGGAGGGTCTAATCTGAGCATGGGGGAGGGTCTAATCTGAGTATGGGTGGTCAGACCCAAGCATGGGAGATTTGGTGTGAGCATGGGGGGGGGCAGATCTGAGCAAAGAGGTCTGGTCTGAGCATGGTCAGTCTAATATGAGCATGGGGGGTCAGATCTGAGCACCTAGGGTCTGACACTGGGAGTCTGATTTGTGTTGCGGATCATATTTTAGGTCAGATGCGGATTGGGGATCTGATTTAGGATATTTTTTTTCTCTGCTAATGAAAAATAAGATCAGATGAAAAACATATATTTTTCTTATTTTTCTCTACTAAAACCTAGGTGCATCTTATTTGGGGAAAACTACGGTGACTCGTGTGCCAATGTATAGCTTGTGGCTCCTGGTAGTTATAGGTTTTTTTTCCTGGCTCTTTGTGTCTGTAAGGTTGGCCACCCCTGGCCTACGTGGCCGAGAGGGTTTGACCAAAGTGTTCCTGGATTTATGGGGACCAATTTTCACCATTACTGTTATTCAATCTTGAAGTGCGATCAGTTGCCAGCGGATATGCGGATGGGCAGGCTCTTCCTAATAAGTGGCCCCATGTTGCTGGGTGGTGAGAATTTTAGTGTAGCATATTGTAGGCCCTTGTCGGGGCTGGATAGATCTTTGCAGTCTTTTAGATGGCCATGAAAAAATTGGGTCAGTGGCCCTTTAAGTGACAAATGTCAAAAGGACGAGAACCCGAACTGTCCTGGAGGGGGGGGGGGAGTCCGAAAAATTAAGGCTGTGCCTTACAAAGAGTGTTGTTGTGGGAATGCAAAGGGGGAGGGGTGGAGGAAGGGGAAATCGAGGCTGGGGCTTCAATCTTCCAACTAGGCCTCACATGTATCTCAGGCTCCGGTGGGTCTAGGAGCTCCCGACTTGGCTCCCTCTGTAGCAGATGGTATGTGGGGCTTGGTCTGTGGCAATCCAGGAGCTGTGGGAATAGACATCTGCACAGCTCAGCTGCAAGACCCCCCCCTCCCCCTCGGAAAAAATAGTTCTGTCGTCTATTCAATAATGTTAATGCAAACCCTCCCTAACTTGTGTTTTTTTCAGACATTTTTCTCTATAGGAATATCTAGGGGGGAAAACTTGTAAAACTTGTTAAGGTGGAACAAAAAAAAAAAACAAAAAAAAAACAAAGGAGGTAAGTTCTAGACTTGACAGCGGCAAATCAATGGATGTCATATATCTGGACTTCAAAGCATTTGACACTGTACCGCATAAAAGGTTAGTATATAAAATGAGAATGCTTGGCCTGGGAGAAAATGTCTGTATGTGGGTAAGTAACTGGCTCAGTGACAGAAAACAGAGGGTGGTTATTAACGGTACACACTCAGATTGGGTCACTGTCACTAGTGGGGTACCACAGGGGTCAGTATTGGGTCCTATTCTCGTCAATACATTTATTAATAATCTGGTAGAAGGCTTGCACAGTAAAATACCAATTTTTGCAGATGACACTGAACTATGTAAAGTAATTAACACAGAAAAGGACAGTACACTGCTACAGATGGATCTAGATAGACTAGAGGCTTGGGCAGAGAAGTAGCAGATGAGGTTTAACACTGACAAATGTAAGGTTATGCACATAGGAAGGAATAATGCAAGTCACCAGTACATACTAAATGGTAAAACACTGACATTGAAAAGGACCTAGGAATTTTAGTAAACAGCAAACTAAGCTGCAGAAACCAGCGTCAGACAGCTGCTGCCAAAGTCAATAAAATAATGAGTTGCATCAAAAGAGGCATAGATGCCCGTGATGAGAACATAGTCCTGCCACTTTACAAATCACTAGTCAGACCACACATGGAGTACTGTGTACAGTTCTGGGCTCCTGTGAATAAGGCAGACATAGCAGAGCTGGAGAGGGTTCAGAGGAGGGCAACTAAAGTAATAACTGGAATGGGTGGACTACAGTACCCAGAATGATTATCAAAATTAGGGTTATTTACTTTAGGAAAAAAAAACGACTGAGGGGAGATCTAATAACTATGTATAAATATATCAGGGGTCCAGGAGCGTAGCTAAAGGCTTATGGGTCCTGGTGCAAGAGTTCAACTCTGCCCCCTCCCTCAGTTCTTTTGTGGCCAAGTGCCGGGGAGCACATAGCCTTTATGCTGCCTGAGGCAAAAATTGAAACGGACCCCCCCACACCATGCCAAATTCTCAACCTAACCCCTTCCCTCCAGCCAGAGGTGTAACTTGACCAGCATGCACTTTCTATAATACCAGTGTCTTCTTATGTGGCACAAAGGCCTTTGGGCCCCCTCAGGCTCCTAGGCCCGGTAGCGACTGCTACCTCTGCATCCCCTATAGCTATGCCCCTGCAGGGGTCAGTACAGAGATCTCTCTCATCATCTATTTATCCCCGGGACTGTGACTGTGACGAGGGGACATCCTCTGCATCTGGAGGAAAGAAGGTTTGTACACAAACATAGAAGAGTTTTTCTTTACGGTAAGAGCAGTGAGACTATGGAACTCTCTGCCTGAGGAGGTAGTGATGGTAAGTTCACTAAAAGAGTTCAAGAGGGGCCTGAATATATTCCTGGAGGGTAATAATATTACAGGTTATAGTTACTAGAGAGGGGTCGTTGATCCAGGGAGTTATTCTGATTGCCTGATTGGAGTCGGGAAGGAATTTTTTCCCCTAAAGTGGGGGAAATTGGTTTGTACCTCACAGGGGTTTTTTGCCTTGCTCTTGATCAACTTGCAGGATAACAGCCCGAACTGGATAGACAGATGTCTTTTTTCAACCTTATAAACTATGTTACTATGTATGTTAAAGGGGCAAAAAAACTAAAGAAACTGTTTCAAAATGAAGTATAAAAGAGCAATGTTTGTAGGGCATCGTATAATTTCCTGTTGGCCAGCATATTACATCTGGACACTATGGGGGGATTTGTCAAACTGGTTTAAAGGAAAAATGGCTCCATTTTGCAGACAAGAATAGACATATCTATTATGGGCAGCCTGTTCCGTTATGCAAATTGTGGAACGCACACTGGCTTCATCCGTGTTTTGTGGATCAGAATTTTGCGGAACGCAAAACATGGCATGGCCATGTGCATGAGCCCTTAGGGGGAGATTTATCAAAACTAGTGCAAAGGAAAACAGACTTAATTGCCCATAACAACTAATTAGATTCCACCTTTAATTTTTTCAGAGCTGCTAAGGCCTCGTCCACATTTCAGTATTATTTCGCGTCCGCGAAAATCATGGACATGTGTATTCCGTGATTCTTTCCGTGACGGATCCGTGGATGATCCGTGGTTCCGTATTTTACGGTCCATGTGGCATCCGTTTTTTAAGGACTTAGCTCAGGAAACAGGTTTTTCTTTTTTCCCTAATAATTTATTGTGGCCTTATATAATCCTGTGCATATGTGCTTTCTAATGCCTTTTTCTCCAGCACCCTGAACTTGGCTATACTACTTGGGCATTTTCCTCTGCAATGTCTGCTAGTCCAATGTGTTCTGCTTCGGTTGGGCAGGTTTTAATTGCCTGGCTTATTTCACGTCGCTTTGGTCTGTGTCGTTTGGCTGTTTCTGATGAACTGCAGAGGCGTCGGAGGATGTGGGTTCATCCGCTTGTTGCTCAGAGGGCAACCAAAGGTCATTTCCATACCCTCTATGATGACCTTCGCAGGCATCCTGACAAGTTTGTGGCGTTCTGTGGGCTCTCCATTCAGTCGTTTGATATACTTTTGGAGAAACTACGGCCACATCTGACCTATTCAGACACCTGTTTGCGGCGTTCCATTTCTGCTGAGGAGCGACTTCTTGTGACTCTCAGGTATTTATTAATGTTTTTTGATGTCTGTGTATATACTGTTCTAAATCTATATACACTCACCGGCCACTTTATTAGGTACACCTGTCCAACTGCTCGTTAACACTTAATTTCTAATCAGCCAATCACATGGCGGCAACTCAGTGCATTTAGGCATGTAGACATGGTCAAGACAATCTCCTGCAGTTCAAACCGAGCATCAGTATGGGGAAGAAAGGTGATTTGAGTGCCTTTGAACGTGGCATGGTTGTTGGTGCCAGAAGGGCTGGTCTGAGTATTTCAGAAACTGCTGATCTACTGGGATTTTCACGCACAACCATCTCTAGGGTTTACAGAGAATGGTCCGAAAAAGAAAAAACATCCAGTGAGCGGCAGTTCTGTGGGCGGAAATGCCTTGTTGATGCCAGAGGTCAGAGGAGAATGGGCAGACTGGTTCGAGCTGATAGAAAGGCAACAGTGACTCAAATTGCCACCCGTTACAACCAAGGTAGGCAGAAGAGCATCTCTGAACGCACAGTACGTCAAACTTTGAGGCAGATGGGCTACAGCAGCAGAAGACCACACCGGGTGCCACTCCTTTCAGCTAAGAACAGGAAACTGAGGCTACAATTTGCACAAGCTCATTGAAATTGGACAGTAGAAGATTGGAAAAAACGTTGCCTGGTCTGATGAGTCTCGATTTCTGCTGCGACATTCGGATGGTAGGGTCAGAATTTGGCGTCAACAACATGAAAGCATGGATCCATCCTGCCTTGTATCAACAGTTCAAGCTGGTGGTGGTGGTGTCATGGTGTGGGGAATATTTTCTTGGCACTCTTTGGGCCCCTTGGTACCAATTGAGCATCGTTGCAACGCCACAGCCTACCTGAGTATTGTTGCTGACCATGTCCATCCCTTTATGACCACAATGTACCCAACATCTGATGGCTACTTTCAGCAGGATAATGCGCCATGTCATAAAGCTGGAATCATCTCAGACTGGTTTCTTGAACATGACAATGAGTTCACTGTACTCAAATGGCCTCCACAGTCACCAGATCTCAATCCAATAGAGCATCTTTGGGATGTGGTGGAACGGGAGATTCGCATCATGGATGTGCAGCCGACAAATCTGCGGCAACTGTGTGATGCCATCATGTCAATATGGACCAAAATCTCTGAGGAATGCTTCCAGCACCTTGTTGAATCTATGCCACGAAGAATTGAGGCAGTTCTGAAGGCAAAAG